>JAYMFT010405852.1:0-18584 GCA_038088735.1 Panulirus argus | reverse complement strand
GAACCAAAGAGAGTTGCTTTGTCAATGGGAGAGACAGCTATAGTACCGTCAGGACGGAAAAGTGAGGGAAAGGTAGAACGACAGAATGGTTAGAGATGCCCTTTGCTAAAGACCAGAAAGACCTATCCGTGGATGGCGAGGAGAGGTTATCGCACTTCCTTTCAATAAAGGAACGCTTCGCCTCATGGATAACTCGCTTGCAGCGATTACGGGCAGTGATAAAAGCTGAATGGGAGCCAGAAAATATAATCAAACTTGGCTTTCCTATGCATTTTGCAGGAAAGACACATCTTTCAAGCTTTGATTTCTCTATCTCATTCATGTCATAAAACCATTAAACCCACTTATCATACATTTCAGAGGGCATAATAACATCCCATCCTAACATATCATTCTTGTCATCCAGAAAATGTATAAGTTCTCTTAGAAGTAATTTTGCTTTTGATCAAAAGTGAATGGAATAAGAAAACCTAATGGGTCAAATACAAGAGCAAACTGACTCAATACAATTCTTTTAGACAGTACTGGTGAAATTCTAAAATCTGTGTCTGAGGAAGCAACATGTGACTCAATGTGAAAATTTTTGTACTTCGTAGAAAAATTCAGTCGCATCTTAAAATTGAACTGGTCACTCTTAGGATACCATATCAGACCTAAAACTTACTCTTCCTCTGAATCAAGAACACTTAATAACTGCAACTCTTTCTCATCGTGCTCTCCAGAAATCACCCAACGCTCAATTTGAAATCCGCCGTAAGACAAAAGCTCCTCAGACTCTTCAATAAATTTCTTGAATTCAAGTATATCTGGTAAACTAATCAACAAGTCATCTACATACGAATCAAAGATTATCTTATTCCCAGTCACATGGTAGTCAGGATTCATCAGTCCAGCTTGGTGCAAAGCTAGTGTGGCAGTCATTCCACTTGGTCGATTTCCAAATGTTACTGTTGTCTGGACATAAACATCTGGCTTCCTATATTTTTCCATGATTCGCCAAAGGAATCCATGACAATGTTGATCTCTTTCTTAAATAAGGTCTGTGTTATGCATCTTCTTTATACCACAGGCTATTGCTGCAGCATGTTGGCGAAATCTCAACAATATTCCAAGCATATCGCTTAAAGCATCAGGACCCTTAGCAAGACTATTAATTAATTCCCCATATAGCTCGCAGATGAGTTGAAAACAAACCTGACATGGGTGGATGTGGAACTTGGCTTCAAGACCTCATAATGGGAAAAGTAAAATATGGGACCATTATATGCATTAATTTTCTCAGTAGATAACTGACGAGCAACTCCCTTTAACACCATATCATCAATTTCTTATTTAGGCTGAGATGTATTGGTCACCCATTCTTTTTAAGTTCTTCACGGTGAATCTAAGACAAGCTAAAGTTTGGCAATAGTCATTTGGGAGACTATTAGGGTCAGAAATGAAGGGATAGGAAGCTGTGAACCTCTTGTTAATTGGGTCATGAACAATGCCCTCACTTATTAACTTTGATTCCCTTTCTTCCTTCATGGTATATCTACCAGAAATTGGACATTTACCACATTTACAGTTCCCACACTTAGGGGTGCACTAAATGCCCAGATTCTCAATGGACATCATAGTTTCAAACTGATCTTATAACTTAGTTAATGGAGTGAAACTCAATTCATGAGGACTGTAACTTACACTTGCATGGCTTATTTGAAAAGATCCATTGTAACTCAAATGTATTGAAGGATGTGACCCTCTGATACAATAGCCAAACATATTCTTCATTAGTTGAACACTACCAACAGATTCCATTACTTGAGGTAAAAAACCTGCATAGTCTACCCCGATAGGCATGGCCAGATTTCCTTTGGGTCTAATGATACCTAATGATTCCCCATTAATCAGTTTGATTATTTTAGACAAATAACCCCTGTCAACAGGTGAGCTTATTTCGTCTATACCACATGCTTCGATTTCCCATTCATTACCACTCATGTCTACTAAAGGCACCATACATAATTCATTATTCAATGTATGAGTTTCATTCACTACTTTAGTGACTGATATTCACATTGACTCCCTTCAAACCCAACTGTTTTGCCATTCTGTGGGTTATTACAGACACATCTGATCCTGGATCCCAAAAAGTTGAAATCGGAATACTCTTACTTTTAACATAACTAACCATTAAAAAAAATCCATCACGTGACTTGGTACTTGACAATGTAGCTGTTATGGGTTTGTTACCAAAAATATCATGTAACAAAGGACGATGAGTGCGACCACATTTACTTCCATTTGCCTCTATTTTAGAAAATTCCTTCCTCAGGCAATTTCTGCTAGAATGACCAGTTTTTAAACATTAAAAACAAGCATTATTCCCCTGAAGAAAATTCATCTTTTCATCATTACTTAATTCTGAAAATGTAAAAACACTTTTGTACTGAGTGACTGTTTGATTTGTGAAACCAAGACCCATCTGGTTGCCCTTGTGGTCCTGGAGTATTCGTATTCTTAGATAATGATTTAATAGCATTATTTGTGGTTTGCATGAATTCCGATACTTGTCTTTGATACTCTACTTGGGTATTTTTAACTTCCCTAATAGCCTCCAACACACTTGACATTTTGAGTGTTTCATTTAAAGTACAATTATTTACATAAGCATCATCTATTTTACCCTAAAAACTCATTTCACAGGTGACATTATATGCATGTGATTTGGCCGGCTCATCATCACATCAATGTCTCAAAATACTCTGCTTCCGAAGTAGAAATTCCATGAGACAAGGGAAAGCAGGTGTGTCTGGGTCAAATGATTTGTACATTATTATCCATTCTCTTCTAAGGTTAGGAGGAAGAAACTATTCTACTGTGACTAGATTTGTACTGTTACTCAATCTAGCTTCTAGATTTGATCTTTTAAGATGAAGCCTGCACCTTTCAATACTGTTCACAGTATCAATTATGGCCTTATTAGCACCCTCAGATATTGGTCTAAGTTTCCTGATATCCCCTAAAATTGATTCCAAAATCCTACTTCCATGACTGTATTCTTCCTCAAGCCTTGATATCATTACAAAAAAAATTATCCTCCATACCTTTTACAAGTTCCCTGGCATCGAAGTCCAGACACTTGAGTAGAGCATAACGTTCCTTGCCACACTGGGGAATAACAAGTTTGTCAAGAGTTTCCTTGAATGTGGGCCAATCTCGTGTTTTCCCCAATACACAGTTGGATCAAATGCTTTCACTTTTATTGTATGTTTACTTTGATGCACTGAATCCTCCTTTATCTTGTCTTCAAGGAGGCAGTACATTTCAGATTTTTCATTTGTCAATGTTTTTGTGTACTCATCAGTTTCTAAGTCAGACAAATCAAGAGTTTCCATAATTTTTGTGTGCACAGGTTCAACGTCATCAAAACACTTTCCTATTTCCTTAAACAAAACTTTCAACATTTCACTTCAATTGGCTTTTGAAGAATCTAATTGTTCCCTGGAATTTTCTTTTGGCCACACCTCGCCGTCGCTTGAGGCCGTCCAGGTCAGCCGAACGTGGACCCTTTGAGCTTGTTAGGGACATCGTGCTAAGTGTTGAACTGTGTCACGATTAGGACACTGATGCACCGGTTGTGTAAAACATATTTATTCAACCTAAGGAAGCATAACATTGCACTAAAGAAAATTCTCAGATTGCACCTGATATGTAAATGATCATAACTAAGTCCCTACCTGTTTCATAAATTGCTGATCTTCAGGCTTAAGGCTGCACTGCTAAAAGTTAATATTCATATGTAAATATCAAACTCAAAATAATGGAGAGGCTTTCTCACACCATAGCGCACTCCAAATTAACATCCTGATCGACCAATACCAATAAAACCGAGAACACAGCTTTAAGACGCTGCTTTAGCAAGCTGTTGACTGAATATAAACAATGAAGGGCGGTTTAATTCCCCGACTCAGGACGATAGAAAATGGGTATGACCAATTCGGCAGAAACTATCATAATTCTATGATACAGTGACAGAGCAATTAAATATTACAATAAGTGCATATTACTCATTCATAAATAAGGCTGGTTTTACAATTAAAAAATCTACCTCTACAATGTATAACTGTACGATTTTCGGCTATGTTTTCCTCAGGAACATCCCTCTTTAGTGTCCAGCAGTAAGCTGCTAACATAGAGGGGCTCCACTTTCCCTGGTAGAGCTTTTCTATATCCAATATGTCCTGGTGATATCTTCTCCGTGCTCATCACTGACTGCCCCAAGATTTCCCGGAGAAATGTCAAAGTGCGAGTCCAAAAAGTGGCTTTCTAGACTCTTGCACCCCAATGCTTTATATGAAGTCAGCAGATTTTTTACATCACAGTAGTTTTCTGATCTTTGATCCCCCCAAAATCTTTGCAAACTTCTTAAATGGCAGACATGCAGTTTTATTTTAACTTCATTTAGCTCTTCATCGATCTATTCATCTCGAAGCAGTTCCCTGATCTGTAGTCCTACACAAATACCCTCCTTGATTTTTGCATCACTGATTCTGGGGAATTTATTCCTCAAATATGGCCAGTTTTATCCATATCTTTGACGAAGTTCTTGATCAACCCGAGCTTAATGTGCAAAGGAGGCAGATAATTTTTCCCGGGATCAACAAGAGAAGGATTGATGACATTCTTCTTCCATGGCGTCAGTGATTTTCGTTTTGGCTACACTTTCTTTACATAATATTGATTTTTCTTCTCCCGGCTGTCCCACACACAGAGGAAACACCGGAACTTTGCAGCCAAGTTGCACTGCAAGTAAAAGTGCCACAGCCTTTAGGTCACCACATACTTTCCACTTAAAGTTCCCATACTTATTTATTTCCAAAAGAAGCTTTATGTTACCATACGATTCCTTCATGTCAGCTGCGTGAGCCAGAGGAACGAAGGGAAAGTTGTTTCCGTTGTGGAGTAGAACCGTTTTCAAGCTTACTTTTGATGAGTCAATAAACAAGCGCTACTCATCTGTTATATTCTTGGCCAAGTGCCTCCATAACAGAACGAACACCATCGCGAAATACCAGACCATCTTCGAGGGAGAAAAATTTTTTGAAAACGAAATGGCGATCACGATGAAAACAAACTTTAGTTTCATTCTGAAGAAGATTCCAGCCATTTAACCTGGAACCCAAAAGTTCGGCTTGCTTCTTAGTGAAATTGAAATTGCGGACGAGATCAGTAAAATCTTGACTTAGCAAATGTGGCTCACTTGAAGAACAGCTTGCTTTACATGTTGGATCCATATTGTCCACTACTTAGTCTACTTTCTCATCACCAGACTCATCGTCACTCATTGTCATGTTTCTTGGAGGTTTTGGCATAGGTAATCCCTGACTGTGAGGCACTTGCCTCATAGCAGATGGTATATTAGGATACTTAACAGTGTGCTTGGATTTTGATGTTAGCCATTTATATCTGTCAAGCAGAAGTAGCAATCCGAAGCGTGATCTTTGGGTAACATCCAAACCATAGGAATGTCAAAAGGCGTACGGCCTGAACCTTTTGCCAGTGCTCTGAGAAGCAAAACACATGTGACACAACAAACAGGTGGGCCCAACTTTTATCCTGGTCACCATCTTTACAACCAAAGTAATGTTCATAGCATATTTTAATGAGGGGTGTGAAAGAACGTTTTTGCAGTATGAATGTCATTTCACCATACATGTAGCAGAAAGAACTCGGACTGTTTACAGATTTTCTCGGCAATATAATGGTGGATAGGGTATCAGTACAACACTTGAATACACAGAGGCACAGTCTTTCAACAGAGTGGAAAAGACACTGTTTACACATTGAGTTCTAGCCTGCAACTGACAGATAACTGCTACTCACAAGTAGGCACTGTTTGAAAGTTCCATCATTTCCAGTCGTGTTTCTGCAGGCCCCTGGTAACTCATATATCTAGGCTTGTGCTTTCAAAAAGAAGCTATTGCACTTCACAAACAATGAAAATAGCCGTGTTTGTCAAACGTTTTGTTTCGAATGCTCCGTAGAGCATTGTTACATATATACTGTACGTAATGATATGCGAGTATACTGGAACAAAAAACTATGGGTGATAGGGAAATTCTGAAAACATATTTGGATTTAGAGTGTAAACGCACATAAGAAACAGATATTTTTTTCCATGGGACAAAATCTTTGTTGACAAGTGATAAGCATTGCTTCTCAAGTACCATGACTGATTCAAACCACGGACACTTGGAAATTACACTTGTCTAGATAATTGCAATATCTTCCAACTGTTTGTGTCTGTTAGCAATGTCATATCAGTAAAAGTATGCAGTTTTACATTTACAACATAAATATGAACCACTATTTACTAGAGTGCATCTGGCTTACCTGCGGCTTCCTTCTCCATTAAATTATGCTGGTATCTATAAACTAATATTTTCAAACTAACTTTTAGAGCCAAATTGAAGAGGATGTATGAAGTTTAATTTCCTAAAGAGGTCCTCAGGGAAGAGTTAGCGTAACCGAACCCACCAAGCAAGGAGACGCCAGCTCAACGGAAAATATTCTCTCTGGATTTCCTTAACTTGTAACGAATGTTCGAATCAAGGAATCAATCTGCAGTAATGAAAAAATGAGGAGAGGGAAGAATATCTCTTGTAAAGTTTTTATTGCATCACACTTTCCTGATGGCTTCCTGTAGTAGTTCTTTCAGTTGAGGGAGTACAGGAGGTGGGAGGACTCCTGCTACATAACCAGACGGGCCTTGAGACGGTGAAGCGCCTTGAGAAGCGCCTGATAACGCGACCTCAACAGCGCCTCCATCACCGTCGGTAGTAGCTTTCAGAACCATTAAAACTTCATGTTGCGTTCTCAAAAGTCTTTAGCTGAAGATGGTTTTGAGAATCTCCCAACTTGTTTTATCCCTAAAGTTCTTTTGAGTTATTTGGACATTAAAACAAATATTCAAATTCATTCATGAACTGAGCTCGATGAAATAATCCAGCATCATCGAAGCTGTTATTTTCGCTTTCATTGTCACAGGTTGTATAAGCAGTGAGCCGAGACGTGGGCAGACGGTACTTCACCTCCTCAAGCCGCGGGGGTGGGTCTTGCTGAGAGACAGTAATTATAACACCAAGAGCGGGATAATGACACCACGCTGAGGGGGTTGTGGCCCGCACTCTGAACAACCTTCCCCTTACTGCCAACGCTGTTGTTAGGGATATCTTGAGGAGTCTGTACCAAATGCTCCTATTAGTCCAGATTTCTTAGAGGCGCAATCCTTTGCTCTAAATCAAAGGAAAATGATTCTTTCGCTGGCGCAATCCTTTGCTCTAAATCAAAGGAAAGTGATTCTTTCGCTTTTTTTTTGTGGGATTTTCTGCTTATGCTGATACTAGGGAGAAGCATGGTACCTGAGTAAATCATTTTAAGGAAAGGTCAAAATCTAGTAGTTTCAGGTAGAACCTCCAAAATCTGTTTGATATCAGTTCTTTCTGTTGTAGATCAGGAGACTGGATAGTAGCGTACCTTCTGTGCAAAACCATTTCCAAAACTGGACCGCATACGATCGCGCGTGGAAGCAGTTCTTGTGATTGTCAATAAATATGGGGAAAAAAGATTGTCATCGGAATATAATGACCTCCAGGGAGCCTACCATGGTCAGTGACATCACAGAGACCCAGCTGGACTCTTGGATAGAGTTGGATGTCATCCCTTAGATTTCAACTTGATGAGATAGAGAGTAACTTTTGACTGAATACTTGATGAGCTATAGAAGCAATGCTGGAGTATTAGGACCTTGCGTTCAACCGAGCAAGGCTGATGAAAAGAGCAACCGTACTGGAAGATATGTAATGGGAACATTCGTGGCAAGAGACAGAGAGGAACTGCAAGAGACATCAATATATGTAGAAGATCAACTGATACACACTTCGTGGAGCAGAAGGAGTACCCGGATACACACATAGAATGTAGGCAGTGCAGAGGATAACAACTCGACCGTCTGACGACAAGAAACTGGGAAATGTTTTGAAACCAAACGGCAGAATTTGAAAGCTGCTAAGATACAACGGCAGCATGTCGCTTCCACTGTGTTTACCCTTCCCAGTATTCAGTAAACTTAAAAGCAGAATTGCTTCAATTATTGATGAACGACTTCGTAAAACGTACATGGCCCTGGGACCGGAGCTAGTGACATGTACTTGCCCTACCTCCAGCGTCACTTTCAGATTGTCCAGGTAGGTGACACAAAACACACCAGTAAGCCAATCGTCTCTTGATTATGCATTTATATCTGCAAGAAGGAAATTATCTAACGATTCCTTAAAACCTACCCACAGAAGGAAGCAAAATTCTTAATTCTTCGAAGAAAAACGAGTAGAATATGTACCTATAAGTCTGTATTTTAATTGATACATTATTCCACAAACAAAGATTTTCAGTAAACGATTTATGAATGAATGCAAATAAAGAATAGCAACACAGATCAATAATATCACCGGTGCAGAAGCATTTACTTTCCGCGAGTCTTAGGTCTAAATATGCTGAACACGTGTGCAGGTGGATGAAGTCTTTCAGTTTTCATATCGTCACAGTGTTACCCGCCAAGATGCCGCACCTACCATGGTCCTGCTGTTGCTACCACTGTTAACCAGCGTATGACGATGCTACCCACCATTGCCACTCATGTTCCTACCGATTCATATGTTCACCATAGTGATTCTGCCAACACTGCCCATTGTTTCGCTGCTACCACTGATACCACTGAAGGTCCTGCTATCATTATTACCCATGAAGTTACTAGTAACACGGGTACCAATCAAATTCCTGCCGTCGCTATTACCCATGAAGGTACTGTCACCACAGGTACCATTCATGAAAGTATTGCTAAAACTGATACCACTCAAAGTCCTCCCTAATGTTGTTACTACCCGTGAACGAATTAATGTCCTGCCATCGCTATTATCCATGAAGGTACTGCTACCACTGGTAGCATTTAAGATTCTGCTATCATTATTGCTCATTAAGGTACTGCTACCATTGGTACATACCAATTTTGGTCCTACTATCATTATCATTATCCATGAAGATACTGCTATCATTTTTATCTATGAACGTTCTGACCTACTGCAATCAACCTCATCACGTTGGTGTCACTCTTACTTCCAATGCGTTGTTCGTAATCATATGTTGTTATACAAGTAACATACATCACTATTGCTACTCTCAAATGCTGCTACCAGCACCATACCCCAACTGTTGTTACTAATGTACCAACAATACTGCTCCTTCCAACACTGTTCATGTACAATTATCACTGCACTCATGTTGTTACCATTGATACTCCTCATATGCTGTTGCTGCTGCCACAAACAATATGCTTACCAATGCTACTCATTATCATGATGCTACTGGTACTACTTGCCAGCTGGTGCTACCACAGTCATCCATAATGCTCTTACTGTCAGTTGATAAAAACCTGATTTAAGGTTATACATTTTTTCAGTCACTAGATTTCTCTTTCTGCTGCACAAAGACATAAAAAAATCTTATCTACTCTATTGATCAAAGTGACCCCTGGATCGGTTCACTCCTGCTGCCACTCCCGCCACGTTTACTTTTACCAACCGTACCGGACCGCGTTCTGGGTCCAGCAGTCCTACTGCCGCCGGTCTCTCCACACTGTAGTGCAGCCTCCAGTCTGGCACCCGCTTCCCATTCCACCCCTGCCAAGCCACAGGTTTCTTGCTCCTGCCTCGAACTCACCATTAAATGTTGTTCACCTTTTCCATCAGCGTTTTGCCTTCTTAACGTGGGTTCTGTCTCTCTCTCTCTCTCTCTCTCTCTCTCTCTCTCTCTCTCTCTAAGGTCAGTTTCATTATTTACATTAACTTATCTATATCTGTTTGTTTACTGTTAAATCTAAAGTTCTGTGATATTCATGTTTATAGAATTATCCCAGAATATTTTCCTTTGAAGGATTCCTGGTGTAGCCCGGGACCTGTTTCCCGAGGCAGAACAAGGGAAATGTTAACTTTGTGAGAGTGGGAAGTTCTTTGACGAGATTGTACTACCAGTGACACAGCTTCGCCAAAGTGACTTTTCATTCGTGATGTAACCTTGAGCAGGCGGAGTCCAGTAACATCAGGGTTGTGGTATATCTATATGGTCATCACAATGGTTCAGGCTACAGACCCAGCTATTGATGGCAGCACACTTTACCCCTCAAGGTTTTATGACCTACTAATTTCACGTTTCAGCAAAGTTACTCTTCTGTTATGATTCGGTTGACTATGATAATGGTCCTCTCTAGCCTATGTGTTCTCGGGTAATAAGATGACTGTGTATCACCAGCGAGAGCTTTATGTTATGAGGTGTTGACCTCCATCAAGAATCAGAGCAAATGTAAGCCAGATGGAAGGTGGTTTGGTATCTCACGCCATTGACGGAGGAGCATCAGTCACTTTATCCCTGGCTGGTCTCGCTACCCCTCCCCTAAACCGGCCTGCCTCCACCTCAGCACTCTCCTCTTGACCTTCCACCTTTCACCTCCACACTCTCCTTCAGACCTGCCCCCCCCCCCTCCCCTCCATCTCGACACTCTACCCGGACCAGCCTCCTTCCACCTCCACACTCCCCACAAACCTGCCTCCCTCCACCCCCAACACCCTCCCCAAGACCAGCCTGCTTCCTCCTGCACACTCTCCTCCGGACCTGCCTCCCTGCACCTCCGCTTTACGACCTTACGTTTTCATTTGAATTTTCAGAGTATCCAAAAATCACGACTGGTATTTTTGGCCCAGCAATTTATTGTCACGAAATTTAGAAGTGCGCCAAGGGAACTTTTGTCCGTGACTGGAGCCTTCAACATAAAAAAAAAGTCTTTTGCTTTTGTCCTCTTTAAACTTAGCTTTTCTGCTCACTTCAGGTTGAAATCTATGAAAGATTAACGTGATTGGGTTCAAATGATGAAACGCTAAGAAACTTTGTGAGTAGATCAAGGTGAGGATTACCGTATTCATTCTTTGTCTCCATTATATTGTTCTCGTGAATTATTTTGAACTTTTCAGAGTTAGTTACTTGAACCAAATTTCATTTTTCTTTATTCAGAGCTGGATGGCACCAGCCATGGTTACCAACAGCGCCAAAGTCTTGCGTTTCCACGATCCAACACTAACACAGTGTCTTAATCCTTATACCCTTTTTGCTCCCAATAAGTGTTCCACGTTTCCGGTTTATGTAAAAGAGATCTAAACTTTGCGCCATGTTGCAAATATTTCTTGCAAGCTCCAAAGACATCTGCAGTTCTTATAAAAAGAACGAGAACAAATATTTCACAAGATTTCTTTCTGCATGCTAGTGTCCCAACACTTTCCTGTGACACTCTTGGTTTTACATATATATTAAACATATGAAAGATATATGAGATGAGATAAGATTATATGATCTGTTTCAGGACAATATGTGGTGTGAAGTGATTTCATCGATTAATAAAATGATAAGAGAGTTGTGTTGTAGTAAGAGGAGTGTTGTTGAGAGACTTGAAGAGGGTGTGCTGAAATAGTTTGTACAAATAGAGAGAATGAGTGAGGAGAGGTTGACAAAGAGTGTATACATGTCAGAAGTGGAAGGGACACGGGGAAGGGCTAGACCATATTGGAATTGAAGGATGATGTGAAAAAGATCTTGAGGGATCGGGACCTGAACATGCAGGAGGGTGAAAGGCCTGCACAGGATATAATGAAGTGGAATGATGTGATATAAATGTATCGACGTGCCGTCACTGGACTAAATCAAGGCATGCAAAGTGGCCGGGGAAATCATGGAAAGGTCTGTGGTGTCTGATTGTAGATAGGGGACAGTGGTTGGTGCATTGCACATGACTGCTAGAGAATGAGTGTGAGCGGAGGCGGCCTTTCCTCGTCTGTTACTGTCACTCGTTCGCGAATCTGGGAAACGGCGAACACGTACGAAAAGAAATGAATATTCATTTTCACGTTTGCTCCTTAACACTTCCATGTAGATACCTTATTAAAACATCATCAAAGAACAAATAAATGAGTTTCTAAAATAACGTTAGCAGTTCACAACTGAATATGTGATTTACATGAGAGAAAGTAAGTACTACCACATGATAACAAAACGATGGTTCGACCATAAATACAACGGCCTGTCAGTGAGGGCCATATTCCTCGACATGGACATTCCTGGGGAATCTCGCTAATAAAAAATTGAGTTGTCGTTTGCATGAAAGTAACATTGAAAGTTTCCAGCCTTTTTTTGTTTTTTGTTTTTTGCTTTTATGTTGGGGTCTCTACTCACGCACAAAAGCTCCCATCACGGCTGGCGTAGGGAAAGAAACAGTCATCAAAACGGCCTACCCTTCAGTTGCCAGTGGCCACAATAATCAAGCGATGCAACAGACTACCGAGTATTAGGCAGTCTTGCTATTGGTAGGGGCTCGCTAATAGCCAACTCTCAGAGGCAAAAACTAAGAAAACATCTATAAAAGTGGGAATGTAAACGAACATTGCGGCGTAGGGTAAATGTGTCAAGTTTTGAGGTTAGCCTGGGAGAGTTTGATAAGTTGGAGCGCTTTCGACTCAACAGTGTCAAGTAAGGGTGCAGAGGTATAACCACCCTAGATGTGAGAGCAGTACTACATACAAAGACGGATTAATCTTTTATATAAACCGAACAACTGTTCGGAACAAAAGAAACTTCAACACATAAAAAGGACTCCCTGTTTATTAGAGGTAGACAGAGCTATTTTCGTAATGTGGCGTTTCCAAGATGGGTTGAACTGAGTTAATGGGTGGAAAAATCCTTATCATCGAACCTGGCACAAAAAAAGATTTAGCTCCTTCACATACTCAGCTATGTCATTTGGGTCAGGTATAGAATTTTTCCCTTGATAGCCACACAACTGTCTTAACCCAGTCCAAGTATGGATCAGGTATTTCCCTTAAAGAGTGTGTGTGAATGAAACAGAAAAAATAGGATTTGCATGTGGCATAAATGGATCTGGGGATTCCTTGTTTTATGGATGGTAGAGATGCTCTATGGAAGGTGCTACGAATATATGGTGCGGAGGGAAAGCTGTTAGAAGATGAGAGTAAGGTATGTGTGTGAGTAGGTATAGAGTAGGATGATTGGTTCCAGGTATATTCAAAGTTATTTTCAAAATGTTAGGATCCTTGCCTGGAGAAAACAACCATTACGTTACTCTAAAGCAAAGATCTTCCTCTCTAGGCGGTCAGGTTTTCTCAGTGTATTTACAGCGTTTTTAAAGCCGGGCTTACCGTTGAGAGAGTTTTGTTTGGTGACTCGAGTGAGTCCAGAATCGGGCCACTGACGAACAAGACTGGAAAATTAAGCAGCTCCGTTTTACAACTTATGCATACTCGAAATGAAATGTCTGAGACCAATTTGTGATGTAATGTGGATCTATGATGTGAAAGAAGACTGCCATGCTTGATCTCGCTTGAGATGTCACTTTACGTGATTGGTGAGGATTGCTTAACTTTATTTTCATACCAGCTGTATATTACTAAAACGTGGTGTTCTCAGTAGAGGAATTGTGAGACTAAGTTGGTCATTATACAGACTACTCGTTCTGGAGCTCAAACCTCTTTATCTTCATTATCCTTTGTCGTGAACTTCATACATTTTTATCCTTTGCTGTGGACTTGACATCCGTCTATCTTGTGTTGAGAACTTCACACCAGTCTATCCTGTGCTGTGGACTTCACATTTGTCTACCCTGTGTTGTGGATTTCACACCTGTCTATCTCGTGTTGTTGACTTCACACATTTGTATCCTTTTCTGTAGACTGCAAACCTGTCTATCTTTTGTTGTAGATATCACACCAGTCAATCTTGTGTTGTGAAATTTACACCTGTCTAATTTGTGTCGTGGACTACGACCTCTCTCCTCTGTGTTGCGGATCACACCAGTTTACCCTGTACTTTGGCCCTCAATCCTTTTTTCACTGTCTCGTTGCTATTATACCACTTTACCATGAGCTGTGTTCCTTACACTTATACCTTCTCTGATCTCAAATATCTTTATCCTGGGGTACTGTCCTGATATACAGTAACTCTATCATGTGTTGTGGTTCTCACATCCCTCGGTACAATTCTCTTGATCACTGTGGCTTCGTGCCTCATAATCCTAAGCTGTGACTCACAGTCCTTTACAGTGTTGTGTTCCCTAAACTTTTCTTTTTCCTTAGACGTAACGATCAAGCCTTATATCACTGTGTTGTCGCCCTTACATCCCTCTACTTCGTGTTGCAGCCCAACATTATTTCATGTTATGCCTCTTGCACTTCTGCATTCTGTGCTGTACCCCTCATACTTTATTATGTTTTTGCTGAGTTTTTTACACTTCTTTCTGAGTTACAGCCCTCATGTTATTTTATCATTAGCACTGTGTTCCTTACAATCCTATTTACTGTGTTACGGCCCTCATGCCTCTTTATCCTGTTTTGCGAATTTCACTTTGTTATAATCACTTGTGGCCCACGTATCTCGATATCCTTCTCCTTAGTCTTCGCACCTCTTTCATATGTACTTTAGTGTTGCCCACAAACCTCCCAATCATCAGTTGCAATGATTTATTGTTCCTTGTACAACTTTTCTTTCCTTTGCTGTGCCTCTCACGTCTGTCTTTTCTGTGTTACGCCCTTGCGTCTGGTTATCTTCTGATGTGGCTTTAACATCTGTCTTTTCTGTGTTGTGACCATCACATGTTAACTTGTGCTGGCCTTCTTTTTAGTGTTTTCTGCGTTGTGGCCTTCACACATAGTTTCTCTCGTGAGTTTATCCTGTTTTGTGAGCATTTTCATGCATTTTTTTTTTTAACTCTTATTCAACATTTGGTGAATTACCTCTTTGATGTAAGGATGTGAAGCAGGTGTGCCCACTCCCGCATTGTTTCAGGCCAAGACCTGCCACCTTCCATCACCTCATTTTTGAAACGAGCCCCTATCTACAGCTAGGTGAAGGGAGACGATCAGAGGAAGAAAGCTTACTTTAGGTTTTGTCTCGTCCTTGTATCAAACCCGGACCCTCTCGCTTGTGAGTCCGGTTCATTGATAATAACACTAAGTGGCCACTATTGAGGCTGTCACAAATCTTTTTCCGGTATGTTGGCTCCTACATCTCACCTTCATATGTTGTGGCCATTATGCTTCTTTCTCTTGTGATCAGTTCACGTTATCCGCGGATTATGACATCTTCCACAGTCACACTCACAGTCACATCAGTACACAGATGTTGATGTCGGCCATAAAGCAGACGACCGTGAAAGCCAGATTTATGTCATCCATTTCCATATTTTTTCTCCGGTCGTAACAGTAAAAGAAGAACTGCTACGTCTATTGTGTTAACCCAGCACTATGGTCCTGTTCATTGCACTGATTCTTTGGATCAGTGATAGGGTGAGGTAAAGGCTCTGTATCTGTAGTTATCTGCTTCACATAAGTAACTTGAATGTGTCTTAAGAGATACGTGCCATAACACAGGAGGGGTATACAGATCACAAACAAAGGAAAGGAAACGATGACTCACATTTCTGTCCAAACCCTACCATACAACCTGGCCTGGGCTGCTTTCATACTACCATACACGCTGGTCAAGGTTGTCCTGACAGTACCATTTAACCTGATTGAGGCTGCTTTTATATTACCATACACACTGGTCAGAACCATACAGCCTGGCTAAGGTTGTCCTGATACTTACCATGCAGCTTTACTACGCTTATGCCAACACTAAGACACAGGCCGAGCACGGCTGTAATGATGATGCCACATACCCTGCCCAGTCCTGCCTCAACATTACCATAAACCTGGACAGTGCTGGCTCGATAGTCCGACAAAGCTTTACAGATGCTGCTGACTAGACAGTTACGACACTGGGTCATCATTACACAATCAGGCAGGATATAAAATTCTCTGAAGTCTAAATTCACTGAACTTCAGATCGGCGTTGTTAAGGTTCCCGATGGCCTCTCTGACAATGGTGAGGGAAATGCCGGAAGGCGCACATTTTCTGAACTATGGAGAGGTGGGACTGCTGACTCACTGAGGTGGAAAGGCATGGGAGCGTCGCGGTGATGCTGAAGGTATCATGTACAGCGACTGTCACATATGGATTAGGATGTTTCATTCGTGTAGGTTGTTGGTTCTTGGTGAATGGATTAGGTAAGATCTTAAAAAGTTTATAGGATACAACAAATCTGCCCTAGATAACTGGGCGTTCCTGTACTTTGCCAGCTTGTAAGACTGGAGATGTGAACCTTAGTCATGTGATATTACTTCTCGCAACAGGAATGGATCTATATGAACTTGATTCAAAACATAAGAATAGTAAGTAACTTAATGGAAGAAGATAGATATACGCAAAGGGTAAAGTTTTACCAGGACTAAAGGAACTTAATATAAGCAGAGGTTGTAACATGTACACACAGTTAAGTATAAATGTGACATAAGTAAATTTGCAGCAAAGCGAATGATCACAGTAACGTCCGGCATTTCTTTTCTTCTTTTGTTTGCTCAACTTGAAACATGCTCTTCTACTAGCCTGAAACATCAACTTTCCTCTTTCTTTGAACTTACTGCCACTCATCTCCCTCATGCTTTATCCAATCTCCCAGCTCACTTAGCCCCATCTTCCTGATCCACAAGACCCATCTAGATAAATCTACCTTACCGACCAGTCATTTATCCCAGATTCACGTATCACTAGTATTATCATTAATCAACGATTTTGACGATTTTGCAAAATAACATCATTTGTTCTACATTTTCTCACTGCGACGGAAGTCGACCTACCCTTCAGCATTCTCCCTTCTAATGTAACTTCAGAGTTTACTGCATTGAATATACGGCTAAGGTATTCAAAACAGTTAACCCTCTTTATCATATGAATACCATAAGTTCATATCTCGAGTCCTGTTTCTCAAACGTACCAACTTACTTACGTACGCTTACAAGTTCAGTTTTGCGTTCTGTTAGTTCATCTAAACTTCATAGTCATTCGTTCGTTGTTTTACACTTGGTATAGAAAAATAGACTATGAAAATGAGCTGCAGCGGACCTATATACCCCAAGACACTTTACAAACATAGACCAAGATGGCGAGCAGCGGGCAGGCGGGCGTTTGGACCCTGTTTGTCCTGTGAACTCAAGCAGATATCCTGGCCATTCCGAGTGTCCTTCTGACCCAACTGCTGCTGCTCAGAACTTTATGGCTTATATACCGTTTGCCTTCTCCATCCAGCGTTACTGTAATATACCAGTTCTGTATATGGGATCAACTTCTTACATCAGCAGAGTTCATTTTTAACTTGTTCATGTCTCTCCACAATATGATATGCCATTCAGCACAGTAATCAGTCTAAACAGACAATGACAAGTGTTGGAGAAATGGGTATAATATTCTCATATAGTGAGAGGAAGTCAGACACGCTCCACAGCGCTTTCCAAAGCCCACTCAGTGTCTGAACATTGGCCAAAGACTAGGTCAATAAACTTGGCAACAGTCCCATAGCTTCGTAAGGATTTGTCTGAGTCTCACACTGAACCGAGCCAATCGATGATTTGAGATCGTCATAAACTGCAATCAGTGTCTGCCAGAGCTTACTAAGACGCCGTGGAGGCTTTGGAAGTGAATGTTTTACAGCTATGGTTCAACTGTAGTCAAACTTTATGCAATGCTGAATCTGAAAGAAAATCTTCAATTTTTGCCAACAACTTAGGAAGAATTTGGCCTAATGCAGTGAGATCAGTGTTACGGTAGTCACTGAAGTGTCTTTTCTTCACTAAGTAAAAATTATTATGTTCTCATTCCATTAGAAAAAGTAATACATATTTATTGAGCGACAAATGAAACCGTATGTATTCGCAGATCATGGCACTGCTACCATTCCCACCAAATTCCCCCGGTCATATCACATTCGTCAGCCGTCTTCTCACTTTCACATTCTCTACATCATTTCCCATCTCCAGAGGCAATAGAATGGTATGACCGATAAACCAAAATGATTCCTGAAATGGTAGAGGTACGACTCAATGACAGATGTGAGTGTAGAATCATTAAGAGGAAGTACCATATTAAGGTGAAAACAAAGAGGAATGAATGATTAGATATAAGATGAAAACAGCAGAGCTGAAGAGAGCCTTTTGTATAGAGAAATAGCTGGGAGTGTGTGGTGAGGTAGACTTATTAAAGGAGGAACATTCCATAAGGTTTAACAGGATACAAGATCTCGACCATGCCTCGATGGGTGAATATCAGTTCCTTATTATAAACATGCTCTATGCCCGACCATATGAATTTATGTATTATCATTTCATGTGATATTCTGTTTGTTAATATAGTGTGTATCTAAACTTTCCTAACACTAGTTAAGAGTGCAAATTTTGGTTTCTTGTTAGCATAAGCTGTCTCATGGATGACAGTAGTTAAACTATGTGATAATAGTAATACACTTTATAAAGTCATTACCCCATTTTCATATAGTTTCCTTCATAACGGCCCCCTACCCTATTTCATTCGAAAATGCTATTGGCAGTTGATTATATATA
>JAYMFT010405841.1:0-18585 GCA_038088735.1 Panulirus argus | reverse complement strand
CTTGAGAGAATGGATGTAGAATGGCAAACGGCGAGATTAAATGAAGCAAGGGGAGTGGGTGAGGAGTGTGAGTTATATAGGGAAACAGTCTTGGCATGTACAAGAGGAAGGTGCAGGGGTTGAAAATGAGTGAAGTGAAAGTTAAGGTGAGGGAGTATCAGTAAACTATACGGAGAATAAGATGTTATGGGAGGAGGTAAATCATGTGCGAAAACAAGAGAACAAATGGGAACATCAGTGAAGGGGGCAAAAGAAGAAGTGATAACAGGTAGTAATGAGGTGAGGAAACTGAGTGAGTATTCTGAAGGAGTGTTAAATATGTTTGATATTGTGGCAGATGTAAGTTGTTTGGTTCGAAGTGTTATGCAGAATGAGACAAAAGATGAAATATGGCAAGATGCGTAAGATGGAATATGGCAAAGTGGCTGGAGTGGATAGAATTGCAGTTAAATTTATTAAGAGAGGGGATGACTGTGTTGTTCATTGGTTGGTAAGGATTTTCCATGTATATATGGATCATGGTGACATGTTTGAGAAGTAGCAGAATCCTTGTATAATGATAGTGTATAATTGCCAGGAGTACAAGGTGAGTGTGCAAAGTACAGATGGTATAACTTTGCTGAGGATACCTGGAAAGCTGTATGGGAGGGCATTGATTGAGAGGGTGAAGACATTACAGAGCACCAGATTGGGGAGTAGCAGTGTGGTTTCAGGAGTGTAAGCGTATGTGTGGATCAGATGTTTGTTTTAAAGAATGCGTTCGAGAAATACTTAAAGAAACAGATGGATTTGTATGTGGCATTCATCGATCTGAAGAAAGCGTATGATGTGGATGACAGAGATGCCTTGTGGAAGGTCTTAAGTATATAAGATATGGGAGGAAAGCTGCTAGAAGCAGTGAAAAGCTTTTATCATAGGTGAAGGCATGTGCACGGGCAGGAAGAGAGGAGAGTGAATGGTTCCAATTGAAGGTTGGTCTGCGGTAGATGTGTGTGGCGTCACCATGGTTGTTTGATTTGTCGGGCTGGAGTAATTATAATTGTAATTCAATTGAAATGTAATCAGTTACAGAAACATTGTAGATGTAATTTTAATTGAATTGAAACTAGAATTGAAGTAATTAATTGTAATTGTGATTACTTGTGATCAAGTTATTGTGATTTAATTGTAGTTGTGAATGGGGAGGAAAGTGGTACAGGTAACCTTGTAAACGCAAAGGTTGGCAAGCGGTACTTTTAAAGTACCGGCGGTCGCGGTACTGGTCCAAAAAATAATGACGGTAGTGGAGAAATAAAGTCTTACAATGCAAAATTAGTTTTTTTAACCAAAAATTTTTTTTTTCTAAATTTGAGAAATCATTATTCTACTGACACAATGTTATTAGGTAAAACAGGGTTGAGAGACAGGTTAACAGGGTACGAATTTTGAATAGAAAAAAAAATGAAGGAAATGAAGTGTTCTTACTATCTGGGAGTGTACTTGGCAGCGAATGGATCCATGGAAGCGAAAGTGAGTAAAGTCAAAGGCTGATGAGAGGACAAGAGCTATGAAAGGAGCAGCACTCCTGAAGCAGGAGTTGTGGGATTGTGTGGTAGAGTATAAAGAAGTAAATTCTAGATTGATGTAGTTAGACCTGAAAGTGGATGACGAGATATAGGTGAATATTAGTGCTTATGCACTTGGTCATAAGAAGAAAGATCGTGAGAGGCAAGTGTTTAGGGAGCAGGTATGTGTGTGTGTCAGCCGTTTTGATGTATGAGACGATGTATTAGCGATGAGTGATTTAAATGCGATGGTGAGTAAAGTGGCAGTTGAAGGAATACTTGGAGTATTCGTAATGTGAATGGAAATGGTGAACAGCTTGAGGAGTTGTGTGCTGAAAAAGATCTGTTGATTGCAAAAAGGATGATTAAAAAGAGAGACTTGCAAGGAATTTTTCAGAGATAATCAGCTTGTGGGATGTACGATCAGTTTCTTTTGAAGGCCAGGGTGAAGATTTGTTGAGGTTTTCAAAAATAAGGGAATGAGTGTAGGTTTAAAGAGAGTGGTGAGAGTCGGTAAGCTTGGAAAGGAGACGTGTTTAAAGAAATCCCTTGAGATAATGGAAGTAGAATGGCAAACGGCGAGATTAAATGAAGCAAGGGGAGTGGGTGAGGAGTGGGAGTTATTTAGGGAAGCAGTCTTGGTATGTGCAAGAGACGCATACGGCAAGTGAATGGTGAGAGGTGGGCAAATTGGAAAAGGTAGTGAGTGGTGGGATGAAGAAGCAAAGATGTTAAATGTGTGATACTTACAGGGAAGACGTGCAGATTATTAGGAATGTATGAGAGAAAGCGACAGAAGGTCAAGAGGAAGGTACAAAGGTTGAAAAAGAGGACAAATGTGAGTTGCTGTTAGCGTGTATCAGAAAACTTTAGGAAGAATATGATGTTATAGAAGGAGGTATACAATGTGCGAAAGACAAGAGAACACATGGGATCATCGGTGAAGGTTGCAGAAGGGGAAGTGATAGCAGTTATCAATGATGTGAGGCGGATATGAAGTGAGTATTTTGAAGGACTTTTAGATGTGTTTGATGATAGAGTGGCAGATCTGGGATGTTTGGTTCGAAGTGTTATGTAAAGTGAGAAAATCGAAAGGAGTGGTTTGGTGAAGAGAAAATTCTTGGTGAAAGTCCTGCGTAAGATGAAATATAGTAAGATGACTGGAATGGATGGTATTGCAGTTGAATTCATTAAGAAATGGGATGACTGTGTTGATGATTGGTTGGTAAGGATTTTCAATTTATGTATGGATCATGGTAACGTGTTTGAGAATTAGCGGAATCCTTGTATAATGCCACTGTATAAAGTCTAGTTAGATAAAGGTTAATGTGCAATGTACAGAGGGTAGAAGTTTGTTGAGGATACCTGGTAAGTTGTATGGGAGGGTATTATTGATTGTATGGGCGATGGTATGTAACAGAGTAACAGATTGGGAAGGAGTAGTGTGGTTTCAGAAGTGGTAGAGAAATACTTAAAGAAACAGATGGATTTGTATGTGGCAATTATGGATCTGAAGAAAGCGTATAATGGGGGTGACAGAGATGCGTTCTGGAAGGTCTTAAGTTTGTAAGGTGTGGGAGGAAAGCTGCTGGAAGCAATGAAATGTTTTCATAAGGGTGGAAGGCATGTGCACGGGCAGGAAGAGAGGAGAGTGAATGGTTCCAAGTGAAGGCTGGTCTGCGGTAGGGGTGTGTGGCGTCACCATGGTTGTTTGATTTGTAGGGATGAAGTAATTATGATTGTATTTCAGTTCAAATGTAATTAACTACATAAATATTGTGATTATGATTGTAATTGTAATTTAAACTGAAATTGAAATAATAAGTTGTACTTGCGACTAGTTAAGTGTGATCAAGTAATTGTGCTTTAATTGTAATTGTGAAAGGGGAGGAAAGTGGTACAGCTAGCCCTGTAAATGCAAAGGTGAGCAAGCGCTACTTTTAAAGTATCAGCGGAAGCGGTTCTGGTTCAAAACTGTAAAAGCGGTAACGGAGAAATAAAGCATAACCTTACAGTGCAAAATTAGTTTTTTACGACTAAAATGATTTCTTTTTTCAAACTGGGAAATTATGATTATTATAAAACAAGGTTATTAGGTTTAGCAGGGTTGAGGGATAGGTTGATTGGATACGACTTTGAATACAAACAGTAATAGGATGTTAAATGTTTTTGATATCTGGGAGCGGACTTGGCAGCGAATGGAACCATGGAACCAGAAGTGAGTAAAGTCAGGGGGTTGATGAAAGGACAAGAGATAAGGAAGGAGCAGCACTCCTTAAGCAGGAGTTGTGGGATTGTGTGATAGAGAGTAAGGAAGTCTAGATTGATGTGAGTAGACTTGAATGTGGATGGCGAGATATAGGTGATATTAGTGCTTATGCCCCTTGGTTATGAGAAGAAAAATCATGAGAAGCAAGTGTTTAGGGAGAGTTGTGTTACTGTGCCAACAGGTTTGATGTACAAGACTGTGTATTAGCGATGGATGATTTAAATGCGACGGTGAGTAATGTAGCATTTAAAGGAATAATTGTGAGTTATGGGTTAATCTTGCTATGAATGGAAATGGTGAACAGCTTGAAGAGCTGTGTGCTGAAAAAGGTTTGGTGATAGGAAAAACCTGGGATATACAGAAGTATACATATGTGAGAGGGAGAGATGGTCAGCAAGCATTAGTGGATTGCATGTTAACTGATATGCGTGTAAAAGAGAGACTTAGATGGAATTATTCAGAGATGATTAGCTGGTCGGATATATGATCACTCTCTTGTGGAGGCGAAGGTGAAGATATGTAGAGGTTGCCAAAAATGTGGAAATGAATGTCGGTGTAAAGAGAGAGTTGAGAGTCGGCGAGCTTGTAAATGAGATTTGTTTGAAGAAATACCTTGAGAGAATGGATATAGAATGGCAAAAGGCGAGAGTAAATGAAGCAAGGGGAGTGGGTGAGGAGTGGGAATTATTTAGGGAAACAGTCTTGGCATGTGCAAGAGATACATGTGACAAGTGAATGGTGAGAGGTGGGCAAATTGTAAAGGGTAGTGAGTGGTGGGGTGAAGTAGTAAAGTTGTTAATAAAAAAGGGATAGTCGTTTGGGTGGTACTTACAGGGAGGAAGTGCAAATGATTAGGAATGTATAAGAGAAAGCGGCAGGTGGTCAAGAGGAAGATGCATGGGTTAAAAAGGAGGACAAATGAGAGTAACGGTGAGCGAGTATCAGTAAACTTTACGGAGAATAAAATGTAATAGAAGGAGGTGAATAATGTGCGAAAGACAAGAAAACGAGTTGGGTCATCGGTGAAGGGGGCAAGGAGGGAAGTGATAACAGGTAGTGATGGAGTGAGGATTAGATGAGTGAGTATTTTGAAGGATTCCTAAATGTGTTTAATGATAGAGTTGTAGATGTAGGATGTTTGGTTCGAAGTGGTATGTGAAGTGAGAAAATCGAAGAGAGTGGTTTGGTGAAGGTAAAAGGCGTGGTGAAAGCCCTGCGTAAGATGAAATATAGTAAGGTGACTGGAGTGGACGGTACTGCAGTTGAATTAATTAAGAAATAGAGTGACTGTGATGTTAACTGGTTGTTTAGGATTTTCATTTTATGTATGGATCATGGTAACGTGTTTGAGAATTAGCGGAATGCTTGTATAATGCCACTGTATAAAAAACAGACGGATAAAGGTGAGTGTGTAAAGTACTTGGGGTAAAGTCAGGGGTTGATTAGAATAAAAGAGTTGAGGAAGGAGCAGCACTACTCCTGAAGCAGGAGCTGTGGGAGTGTGATAGAGGAGAACTGAATGTGGATGGCGAGAACTGGGTGATTATATTACTAGTGCTTATTCATCTGGTTATGAGGAGAAAGACCAAGAGAGTCAATTGTTTTGGGAGCAGCTGTGTATATCAACAGTAAGAGACCGGGTATTAGTGATGGGTGATTCAAATGCGAAGATGAGTAATGAGGCAGTTGAAAGATTGATTAGAGAGCATGGAGGATTCGTGCTATGACTGGAAATGATGAACAGCTTATGGAGTTGTGGGCTGAAAAAATACTGGTTATTGGTAATACTTGGTTTAAAAAGAGGGATATACATAAAAATGCGTATGTGAGAAGGAGAGAGGTTCAGCAGGCACAACTGTAATGCATGTTAATCTTTGGGATGGAAATGTGCTGAGACAGTCAGCTGGTTGGGTGTATGATCACTCTCTTGTAGAGGCGAGGTTGAATATTGTAAAGGTTTTCGAAAATGAGGATATAATGTCGGTGAGAAGAGAGTAGTGCGAGTCGGTAAGTTTGGAAAGGAGACTTCTTTGAAGAAATTCCAGGAGAAATTGAGTGTAGAATGAAATAGATGATAGTAAATGAAGCAAGGAAGGTGAGTGAAAATGGAATATATTTAGGGAAACAGTGCTGGCAAGTGCAAGAGATGCATGTGGCATGCTAATGGTGGGAGATGGGCAGATAAGAAAGGCTAGTTAGTGGTGAGATGAAGAAGTAAAATCGCTAGTAAAAGACCAAAGGGAGACGTTCGAGCGGTACTTGTAGGAAAGGAGTGCAAATGACTGGGGAATGTATAAGAGAAAGCGGCAGAAGGTCAAGAGGAAGGTGCAAGGGTTGAAAAGGGGGCAAATGAGAATTGGGGTGAATTAGTAATAGTAAACTTTAGGGAGAATAATATGTTATGGAAAGAGGCAAATAATGTGCAAAAGACAAGAGGAAAAAAGGGGAAGTGCTAACAGGTAGTAATGAAATCAGGAGAAGATGGACTGTTAAATGTGTTTAATGATAGAATGGTAGATGTAGGTTGTTTGTGTCGAGGTAGTATGCAAATTGATATTATCGTGGAGAATGGTTGGTGAAAAGAAAAGAGGTGGTGAAAGCCTTGCATAAGATGAAATTTGGCAAGATAGCTCGAGTGGATGGTATTGCATCAATATAGACAAAATATTTTATCGTTAAAGAATAGAAATAGATTCTACGGTAGTGATAAAAGTTATCATTGATGCGAAACAGAGGAGTAAGCCTTATATTTCATTCCATGGTGCCCGGAATATCAAGAGGAGAGAAGAAAGGAGCCAGAATTGCAACAAACTTGTCTAGAAAAAAATAAGATGATAGGACAACTCTTGTTTGGAAATGAAGACTGAAGAGCTGTGAAAGAACTCATATAGATTTTGGAAAGTAAGAGAGAAAACATAGGAAGAAAAACGACATAAACATAATATAAGCAATAAAATAGCTACAGACAGCAGAACAATTCACAAAGGCAAGACCTCGCGAAGTGAGACTAAACTGAAATGAAATGATAGGATGCTGGAGGGAAGGAAACCAAGAGTTCGGAAGTAGGGTCCATTGTTTGTAAACTCTTGCATCTTTTTTTATAAATCAAAAGCTGTTAAATACAAAGGCATCATCCTTGCTCAGAAAGATGGATTTTAGGAAGCATGCATGTAATATTTCTTCAGACGTTAGGATGGGAGCGTTAGGGTCAGTGGAGGGGCTGGCTGGCAGTATGATTATCAATAAAGTTAAGTTAAAGTTTATCAGTAAGTTAAAATTATCAAAATCATGCTCTACAATTATTACTGCAATCCCTAAGCACTACTCTAATATTAAAGAATCCAACACGTCAATAATAAAAGCTAGTGGCGATTCAGAATAAATCCGTAGAATCATTTTGGAAATAAATATAACATAAAAACCACGCCTAACTTTCATATGAGCCATTAAGGATCAATGAAAAGTTTTTAGTATTTGGCTATCAACTTTTTATCTACCTACGGTCATATGACGGTATACCTTCGTGATAGCCAAATAATTACCGTTATAAAATTCATATTTGTAAATAAGTGTAACTATTAACTCTTTCTCTTTTGAATTCTGTCGGAAATCGGCAGAAATTCATATGATTGTGTGTAGTGTTACTTATTCTGCAGGCACTGCAGTTCTAACGGCGTAAACAAAATTATTTGGTAAAAGTTTTAAAACAAACTGTCACTTGAACAGACAAGCATATATCACGGCTAATTTTCTTGCAATGCCATCTAGCGTTGAGCTGGAAATTGAAGTAGATACCAGACATCGCTTTCATGCTAATTCGGCATCACACAAATCTAAGGGAGTTACATTTCTAAAACATTTCTCCTTGGAGGACACCCTGGACAGTTATGTTATGCTGCGCTCGCATCAACGGAAACCGAGGAAATATGATATAGTGTGGAGTCGAATTAATCATGGTCCACCTATCCAACAAAATAATACACTAAATACACCAATTCCAACTCTGAATAGCTTCCCAGCGCAAAATCCCTACAAATCCTCAAGTGTCAGCGTAATCAGTGATTATCGTCATGGAAACAAACTAACCCCTCCTGCAAAACTGAGAGCTTTTGCACTGATTTCACTGGAAGCACCCTAGCACACACCCACCCACCCACACATTCACACACACATACACCAAATCTCTCTGCTACACTTTTATTAGTTAACCTAATATCACTTTCTTTGATAATCTGTTATGTAAACCACCACAAAAGATACAACAACAAATTTACCGTCGTGTCTTATTAACAGGTCTTTTAGGAAATCCCTCTCATACTTAAGGCAGATACAACGTTGTGCGTATGGCATGCTGTTTAAGGTCTTCGAGCGCAATAGATAGAGCAGAGAGCAAACATAACCAGTCCGCCAGTAAGTCCAGATCACTATCCTTCTGTAAACTTACGTTTGAAACTCACAGTAATACAGAAAGTAAAAGTACCTACGATACATTAATGTATATATGTTTATGCATTCAGATTTGATCAACGGTACTTCAGATTTTAGGAATATTCTCACTGCATTATCAATGAGCTGCGTCAGTAGTACGATTAGGCTCGTTAACCCAGCTAGATAGAGCTTAATGCCAAACAAAATTCTGTCAAAAAGGAAAAGCACAGAAATTATCAACTGAGATTATAATTGAATATTTTTTTTCAGACGTAGCTATAGGAAGAAACTGTATGCCTAAGAATATAAAAGAAATTATCTAAAGGGCATAAGACATAAACATGAGAGTAAGATGGAAATATGTAAACCAAAAAATATACCAAAGGAACAAAGAAGAAAATTCTCAAAATCCTTCTTAAATTACATCTTTCTTATAGTACTGTATTATACGAATGAAATCACAAACATTGTATTTTTGGTTCTATGGCTTTTGATGCGTATCTTATGCACGACCTGTGTTTTCGTATACCACACCATTGTAATGTAGGAAAAATATTTCAAACATTCCATTTGTCCTGTGGTGTTTCGTGCTTATATTATTTAGTGACTGTTCTCGTTATACACATATATCACACTTCATTCTTCAAAAGTAATCGACCATTTGTAATACTTTACCCTACTATCAAAAGTTTCTTGTTATAAAATCACTGCTGACAACACCTTCGAGGTCTCTAACCACGACTGCTAATCTTTCTGAGTTTATCAGCAACTGTGGTTAATCCTTCCAGAGAATCTAGCCCAATCTTGCCAACCCTTCCGATGTATCTATCCCACGCCTACCAACCCTTCCGATCTATCCAGCCCACTTACGCCAACCGTTCCGATATATCCATCCCTTTACTGCCAAGCCTTTCGATGAATCCAACCCACTTCTGCCAACACTTCCGATGTATACAGGCCACTCTGCCAACACGGTTTTCTCTTCACTTTTGCCAACCGTTTCGAATAATTTGAGCCCAGTGTTTAAAAAAAGAATTGTCGAAATATACTTAAGAATTTAGCCACAATGTCGTAAATGTTAATTGTGGTAATGACTATATATATATATATATATATATATATATATATGTGTGTGTGTGTGTGTGTGTGTGTGGGCTGGATAGATCGGAAGGGTTGGTAAGAGTGGGATAGATACATCGGAAGGTTGGCAAGATTGGGCGAGATTTTCTGGAAGGATTAACCACAGTTGCCGACAAACTCGGAAAGATTAGCAGTCGTGGTTAGAGACCTCGAAGGTGTTGGCAGCAGTGATTTTATAACAAGAAACTTTTGATAGCTGGGTCAAGTAGATGATGGTGACGAGACTGGAAGCTAAAATATGAAATATGAATAATGCCAGGGATGTCGATTGTCATTGTACCACATTTGTCAGTATGAGTGATGATATGTATAGATCCATATATATATATATATATATATATATATATATATATATATATATATATATATATATATAATTTTCCAAGACGCATATGAGTCTTTTATAAAAGAACGGAAAATGGAACAACGAAGCGTCACTTCGTCTTTCAACCAATCAGAGCAAACCATCATAATGTTTCAGCTCATCACAGCGAGTCTTTTCTTTCTCCGAAACATTTGCTTAAATTCCTAACGATGTGAAAAGTTCTCTACAAGGTTTGTAATTATTTGTAATTATTTGTAATTATTTGTAAATGTTTCTTGAAAACATCCTCCTAATTTTGACAAGATAAAGTATTAGGTATATAACAACAAAATAGCTAATTAGCAGGTGAATCCTTGCCAGATATAGCGTCTTATTTTTCATATATATATTCGTATACTCTTGACAATGTATTCATTTTCACTTTCATAATGGAACTATACATATAATCACTCACAATGACGAATGTAAAATATTCTACACCACATGTGTGTGTTGTGGCACAATGACGATCGACAGCCCTGGCCTTATTCATATTTCGTATTTTAGCTTCTAGTCTCGTCACCATCATCATCTTCCTACCTCAGCGATGTAATCATGGTCACCTTCAGACAAAACGCTATCACATGGTATATTTCGCCATTCAAATCACAAAAATCTGTTTCACCATAGCCTGTAGAAAAAAGATTTACCTAATGCTCCTTGCTTCAGTCACTCAGAAGACAATAAGTTTTGACTAAGCTCAATTAGTGGTAGTGAAAAGCGAAACAAAAATTAGATTATTCTAAATCACATCAGTCATCATTGACTATCTGTTTCTAATTAAACTAGTCGTTTACTTACTCCTACGTATGTACTTTGTCTATCCAGCGTTTCTTCAGATTACGCACCGAAATATATAGAAAGACAATATCTCTATAAAAAGATGTGAATGGTGAAACTTGATAGATGAAACTATTTTGATTCATTATGACATTGTAATGGCAGCACCCGTGCATACGGTATGACTGTCAGGCTAAACATACTTAGAGGAAGATACAGAATATACGAAAAACCATCATGAGTTGAGCAATAGTAGTTATACTAAATGAAAAGAAAATGATTACTCAAGTAACAAATTATGGTTTTTCACTCACTCGTGTCAACCACTCGGCGCTGCCCTGTTGCTCCTACCACCGTCTCTAAAATGACCACACACACACACACACACACACACACACACACACTGATGCCAACAATTCCGAAATGTCCACCTGCTGCTGCCAACCTTTCAGAAATGTCTACCTACTGATGTTAATCCCTCAGCAAAACAACTGATCTTATTCGGTGCACTAAGAATATATATTGAAATCACATAAGAAACTTTCAGAAAAATTGAAAATAAGTAAAAAGTGTAAAGGTGCATAAGCCAATCAGAGAAAGCTTAAAAGGGTCTTTTAGCCAATCGCAGCGAGTTATCGTAACGTCTGTAAACCAATTGCAGGGAACAGTCTTCCCATCCTCTGTCACTCTTTTCTCCGCGCCTTCTTCATATAGTACATACAGAAAACTTTTGTTTCATGTTAACATTTTCGGCATAATCAATCATCCTATTCCCCCCAAAAAAAAGTAAAAAATAAGAAAAAGTAGAGAATATAACGTCTACTCACCACCTCCTCAGCCGATTAAAGAGTCGAGAAACGAGTAATTCACTGGATTCTTGTTCAAA
Source organism: Panulirus argus (assembly GCA_038088735.1). Classification (NCBI taxonomy): domain Eukaryota; kingdom Metazoa; phylum Arthropoda; class Malacostraca; order Decapoda; family Palinuridae; genus Panulirus; species Panulirus argus. The sequence goes on along the minus strand of JAYMFT010405841.1, from coordinate 7,174 downwards.
TGTGCTATATATTCTGTGTGTTGCCTCACATGAATATGATTCTTTTTTCTATTGTATGTTAATCACTTACACAATAACTTTTCAATAACACACATTTGAAGAAAATGCTTACTTATCCACCATCGATCGCATGCAGTCTCTTAGAATTTGTAGAAACCCGAATTAATCGATTATATTTGTGTTAGTATTGTCCTTTGATTTATCTGAACGACACTGTAGAATACAATACAAAACCGATTTATCTTACACCAATTATATTGCTGATTGAGAATCCTGCCTCTCGCGAGGTCTAGGAAAAACGGAGGCGGATGACACTGAACTTGGGTTTAACCATCGAATCTCTTACTTCGCGGGTTCACTGTTCGAAGCGCTTGACGCCAGATATCTAGCTCGACTCAACACCAGTTTTTGGTAGACCTGCCTAGAAGATAGTGAGGTTATAGTAAGAGGAAAAGAGAAAAAGGATGAACAGAAAATGCCAGAGCTTAAGTGTACGAGGCAAGGAGCAGGTATCACAAAATATCCTCCGAATGCCTTGGGTACTGGAGATGTTCGAAAGATAAAGATATCTCGATAGCAAAATGGTTCCTCGGTACTGGAGGGCGATATACAGAAAATTAAAGATTGCTCAGATTTTACTACAGGAGAATAATGCTTTAGGAACCCAAATTATCTCAAAAGTGAAAGAATTGTGGAGGGAGCGGTGGCAGTGCGTGTGGTGAGGGAAAAAGGGAATCGACATTGTAGCTGATCATTGAAAACTTCTGATTGACCAGGTAATAACGCCATCATCAATTTTCTAAAGAGATTCAGCCTTGCTTACATATACTGCCCATACACCTAAGTTTTTCCTTTCAAATACAATTCAACTTCATCCTTCCCCTAACCACACTTTCTCAAGTGCCCATCTCCCACATACCATGCACGTCAACCACACACGCGAATACTGCTTCCTTATACAACTTCCACTTCTGGACCACTCCCCTTGTGTCATTTACTCTCATCTCATACAACTGTTCACTAAATCTGTCATGAAATCAATACTTAAAGGTTTCTTTTCTTACTTTAATATTTTATCATCTTTCGTAAAGCAGCCACGTAATATTGCAACCCGTTCCATCAACAAAAGATCGGATAACCCTACATTTACCATTCTGGGCTCATTCACATACAGAAGACTCTTTCGGACACATGTCAGGTATCATACAGTCGACTAATACCCGTGGAATCCCCAGACTCACTCACCTACATTTAGACACGAATTTATTGTTCCTTAAATCAGATATCCCTAAATAGAAAAAAGTTTTCCTGCAAACATCTCATCAATTTTCATCTACACCGAGTTCCCCATGTCCCCAGTAACATCCCAAGAGGTACATTACCCGTTATGCATTTAAGTCTCCCATCAAAAAGCCTCGATCTCTTGCAACAAAACTGCTTTAGTACTCATTAGTCTCCTCACCAAAGACTTGCCTCATCTTCATTCCTTTCTGTACTACGTTTGTAAGCACTGATAGTCACCTACATGTCGTAATAACTTTCATTCCCTATTCAACAATAATTTGGTTTACATTGTACAAATGCATGTTGTCGTATAGGAGAAGGGGGAGCTCATCAAAACATAAATCTCATTGAGACTAAGTTAATGGTACTGAGTCGGTCAGATAGCAGAGTTACTGGCGGTCCAAGCAGGTTGCATTAGAGTGTAAGCCTCGCCCTGTATTGCAACGGGTATTTTACATTGTTTTTGACCTGTCCATCTTCTTTTTGCATATCACACCTCTTGGGCATCAAAAGAGGTGGCACAAAAATCTTTTTTGATACATTTAGCTGCAGCAGTGTTCTTATGGCCAGCTGTTCTTTACTCCACAGAGATGGTATGGCGAGCTGCTCCTTTGCCTAAGGTCCCATCAGTACGGTAACCAGATTTTGCATGAACAGGTGCCTCTCCTGCCTCTTTTCCTTTTCCTCTTCTTGTTCTGGAAACTGATGGTCCAGATATTGGTAGTTGCTGCACTGATTATTCCATAAAACGCGCATAATGGCCGCCTACTGGTCCCACTACCACAGAAATGTCTGCTGGACATTTGGACAAGTGTCAGCTACATCTTTGATATCTTTATAATAATTCATTATCTGTGGCTTGTCAATATCAATGGTGGTTGAGAGAGTAGAAAGAAGAGTGACCAGCATCTCCCCGTTCTTGGGTCTGTAGGATTCCACTGTCAGTGCACTATTTCTGGGTTTTCGACCAGTATGGCTTGTCACCTCAGATAGAACGTGTGGCTTAATGGCACTTAGTGCCAACAGTAGTATGGACACAGTTTTTGAGCAGGTACAAGGAAAAGTAAATATACATAAATCAGTTCTCAGAGGTTGTAGCAGTGCTGAAGTATGGTTTTGCAAGCTCAGTAGTTAGGTAATGCCCCAAATGGAGTTCTTGAATATCTTGGTAACTGTGTGCTTGCCTAAGTAACGAATCACATTCAGCATGTAACTGGACAACCATCGCGCTTCATTATCCACTTCACCTGTACAAAGTAGGCAGGCTTGTTACGGATGTACATTTGGAATATAAATCGTACGCTATAGACCAAGAGCCGTTCATCAACAGTGACTGTCGCCGGGATTGTAGTAATTCGTCCACTTTTCACCGAAGATATACCGAAGTTTTCGGATGAGTGCAGCTTTATCCGTCCTTACCCTCTCTAACCTCTTAGCTCCTTCGCCAAATCTAAGGCAAATAGCATCGTCGTAGAAGTGAAGGTCTTGGCACGTCTGCACATGATAAAAGAATCTGAAAGAAACAACAGTGTTAGATACAAGCATACGTCACTGCCATGAATATAGAATGTTCTGCAAACAAATAAATACATCTGAATGGTAACACTCCCTCAGGTGAAGTGTACTTGGGTCACCACTTGGATCCTCTATTCTTGTTATCTTTTAATAGAACTCTATAAACTCATACATATTTACTTAGCCACACAGCAAAGCATTTTATAGATATATGTAAATAAATGGCAACACTCGATAAATAAACCTACTTAAATGGCAATATACCGTCAAAAATTTCTTAAAATGCTTTACATTGCATATCACTTTCAACCTATTTTATAAGTAAAGCTCATCCCACCGTGTCATATAACTAATATTGCAAAGCCCTGACCAATGAAATGTGACCGTTGCCGACGAAATTTAGATGAGTGATGAAGGTACACTGAGCTGTTTAGCGCCTGCTGTGATAGTTTCGTTGGCAACCAGAGAGATAAGATTTACAGTGGGATGAATGAACCATAGTTCATCAAGAAATGATCAACGTATTATAAGCAAACACACACCGCTATTTCATAATCATGGTTCCACGCTAATGAAAAATACAAGATAGATAAATTGAAATACTATCAAGTAAAAAATTTCTTTAATGCTCATCATTCACTTACCTATGGCTAATGAAATAAATCAATAAACAAGTATTAACTCTATCATGAATAGATAAAGAAAAAAAAATATATTGTATTAATCATCTAGGTCTTGATATATAACTACATCAACTATATCATTCAAGCTCATTGTGTCATTTAAACATATAAGCTCAAGTAACATATGCTTATTAAAGTAGGTATATAAGCAAATGAAATTCAAACATTAAAAACAAGCAAGATGTTAATAAAAGAGAAAACTTAACCAATATAACAACTACAAGAAAGTAAATGAATTTATAAAACATTCATGATAAAAAAACTAAATGAAAAAATATATTGTTCTAATCATCTAAAGACAAATTTCTATGAGGGAATCCTAGTATTACCTAAAACCTTTTTAATGGTTCATGCAGCCTAAAGTTTCACCACTTCCAGTGATAGGGAAATCTAAATTCCTTTGGAGTAAGAAGTTCTTTGACGAGACTATACTTCTAATGATACAGCCTCGCCAAAAGTGACTTTTCATTCATGGTGTAATCTCGAGCAGGAGATATCCGATAACTTCCGTGATATGTCAAAGATAGAAACAAGAAAACATGAAAGGAAAACCATGGGTATACCTTTAACTTCCAGGAAAAAGAAAATGTGAACCTCATGAGAGTTTCACAAATAATGAAAATGAATCAAGAACAGACAATGTAGCTGTAATGTTGTTGTAGTTGTAATCTAACCTTTAAGGTAAAAAGTAATAGTAACTAGTCTGCTGTTCAAGTTTAATTCCAATACTATAACATTATGAAACTGGAGTATTATGAAAGATTACTGAGAAATGGAAAATAACCATAATAAAAATCCTCGAACTGCACCTGAATCACGGTTGAATGTGTAAAAGTCTATTCTACTTTTTGAAAATTTAGATTAACCCCTCGAACATGGGTAAAGCTTGGGGTAATTGTAATATCTATTTACAGTATTTCATAACTGTAATTGCAATTATATATCATTGTCAAAAAATAATTGCAAGCGTAATCATGTGTAATACTTTGTTAGTGTAATTACAATTGAAATAGCAATTGACCTTAAATCATGAATTTGGTTCAAGGCTAGTGAGTACTTTATCAGTTTAGGGAAGAATCGACAACCTTTGCGTTATAGTTTCCTACATTTTAGGTGATTCCCATTTTGCTTTGATTCCAGGAATGCCAAGACTTTGAGCACAACATTTTACAAAATGATATTGCAAGAGGTAGTAATGGTTGTGTGTATGAAGAAAATCTGTCGTTAACTGAAGTAAAAGTAGTTAATGCACTTACAAAAATATCGACTGAAGCTTTAAAAGCCTTCCTGAGTCACCGATACCATAGTAAATATATACCAACGTAACATTCGTCTCCTGCTGAGGAACGCAATATATCGGCTGTTTATTTTCACTCTGTATCACGTCGGTGGTGTAATTTCATCAGCTGGACTGGCATATTTCGACTAAATCATCTAAAGTTAAAGAGAAACCTTGAATGCTAGGAAGGTAAGATCAGGTTTGCATTGAATCTTTTTGACTTTCTCTAAGTGTATTACCTTCATGTAATTTAATTAATCCATTATTTTCTCAGACACATTACTGCCGTCTAACTTAAAATCATTCATTGAAATTTAATGCTCCAAATCATGTGCAGTGTATTTCAGTTTAATGGAGAATATTATGCTCAGAAATTTGGTATGGCAATGGGTAACCCTCTTTCACCAGTATTAAGTAATACTGACAAGTAATTCTTTGAAATTAAGTTGCTAAAGGATATCTTACCCTCTAATGTAATTTGGTTTAGGAATGTAGATGATGTTCTTTGTGCTTGGCTAACAAATGAAAATTTACAAACATTCCTCTCTTTACTTGACAGTTTTAGTACCTTCCATTAACTTTAATGTAGAAATTGAAAATAATGGTATGTTACAATTTTTAAATTGCATGATCCATAGGGATAGAAACATGTTTGAGTTTAGCATATACAGAAAACCCACCAATGTATGCTCATTATCCATTATCACTTAGCCCAACATGACAGTTAAATTACTATCATTTCAGTCTATGTTCCTTAGGGCATTACGTTTATGCAGTCCGGAATTTATTAATGATGAGTTCGAGAAGATATATTCCATTGGATTCAATATAAAGTATCCTAGATCTTTCATTGATAAATCCCTTAAGATGACAAAGAAATCATTTTATAGAGTTGAACACCAAGAACCTTTCAATTCACCCTTTTAGTAATAATTCTGCATTACTTCCCATGTTGCTTAAATCCTTTAATGTAAATGTTGTTTTCAGCAACAACAATACTACAAAGAAAATTTTAATCATTAACTCGCCTAAAAGTTCTGCAGGTTGTGTTTATAGAGTATCATGTAAAAACTGTGATATGATTTGTGTTGGGCAGACTGGTAAGAGTCTTTCTGTTAGACTTAACAAAAATAATCATAGTATAAGAACAGGAAAAAATCAAATGCCTTTTTTTAATCATGTTAGAAATTATGATCATTGTACTGACTGGGGTAATGCTATTTCAGTTATTAACTCTAACTTCTTTACCATGAGAAATATCATTGAATCTTCTATAATTAAATACACAAAGAATTGTAACATTAATGTTAGTGAAGGTCTATAAAGATTGGATAGCTTTATTGTAGTTAAGTTTTGTAATCAGTTCTCTTTCTTATTCACATAATAGATCCTATGTTACGCATGTTGCCAGACCTGAACGCACCCGACCTTCATTCGGGTAGCCGTTGTTTACCAAAACTTCGTCCTAGCTACGTCCCTTCCTTGTATATCAAATGCCTGACCTGTTATATTTCTCTTTTTTTGTATCTTCCCTGTTGATGTGATCATTACACGAAAATGCTCTTGGGAACTTAACATTTTTCATTTCCCCGTGGATAAGAAGGAATTTACGAGATCACACGCTCATTTGTGATATTTTCCATATATATATATATATATATATATATATATATATATATATATCGTCATTTCCCTGTTTATCACAATCTGATTCATGCTTACAACTACTACTGTAATCGCTATACTCTACTCTAGTAGCATTACAGAGCCCGCTCAGTCAATAATCAAAGTTGGTAGTGATTCAGAGCAAATATATAGAAAAATTCTTGAAATATATCATTAAAATCTTGCCTAACGTACTTACATATAAAGCACTTTTACTGTCATTTTAGAGAAAACAGATATATTTTCTATTCCCCTGCATAAATGATTGTTCCTCGAGTGAGATAAGAATTCGCTTTTTTTTTTTTTAACTTCTTCTAGCTGCACGCAAACAATATTGTATTGAAGAATAAAAATGTAGGTACTGCTTCTGGTGAATTTCGACTATACTTCCAATACCTATAGTAATTATTAGCTAACAAATGAGGTTAGGATAGATTATCGTTCGTTTCATTGATTCATAATGGTTCCACAGACTTATTTAACTTTAGTATCCATAAGTACAAATCTAAAATCTTCTGAAAGGGGGGAAAAATTCCAAATATTGCTCTCCACTCAAATTCACTTAAACTGAATATACTCCACTGGTATGCCTTTCATTCAATTTCAATTTTTCTTACTGAGGTGTCCTTATACATGAATTTTACCATTTTGAGGAAAATTCTGGGGATATTTCTTTCATGTAAAATCAGTTGGGATCGATGTACATTGAAGGGTTGGCAGCAGTGGAAAGGAAAGAGAGCTTGTGAGT
>JAYMFT010405830.1:0-18585 GCA_038088735.1 Panulirus argus | reverse complement strand
AGAGAGAGAGAGAGAGAGAGAGAGAGAGAGAGAGAGAGAGAGAGAGAGAGATTGGAAGAAAGAAGAGAGGTTAGGGGGAATGTCTGTTAAATATATATATATATATATTACTGGTGCCCAACTATATATCTCTCTTCATAACATTCTTAAGAGAAACCCTAACCATTAATGAAACATCTACTTACTAAGAAAAAACCTACGACAAATACATATGAAGCACAGATAGAAACAAACATATTTCCAGTCTCAGACATAACAAAGACAAACATGACTAAAAATAAGGTATAAAGTAGAAAAAAATAAGTAAACAGGAAAAGTATCAAATCTTAGACATAAAAACTGAGAAACAGACATAAGAAGTATCACACGACAGAGACAAATCTCGACACGAGATGTTAAACATATCAACGCCGCTCCAGCATCCATGGAAAGTGAAGTGGGTCAGTAAAAATGCCCTCATTACGGGCACATGGCACAGGTGTCCATGTGCAACCAACACACCCCACTAGCTCTCATGACCCATATTAAAATCAGCTGTTATCAGTTCATAAATATACTTGTATAAATAAAACAAGTACAACATGACAACAATGAACATACGATGACAAACGACATTTCAACACCTTTACAAGCTAGTTACTGCCTAGAAACAAGAAGATAAATGTTAACCAGTGAAAGAAGGAGTACGAAACCATACACATGGGCCTCCCTGGTGTAGCGTTTATCGTTACTGACCATTAGTCACATAGATTCGATTCTTGGGCGCGGCAGTCGGCCTACACCCAACCCCAGGGCTGGTCGATAAATGGGTACATACTTAAGCTACAATATAGGTCTGTGTGTGGGCATAAATAAATAGGAGTGAGGACAAGGTGTAAAAATACAAGGTTAAGAGAAGTGGCAATACGTGTAAAACTCTCTCTCCCCGTAACACAAAAATAATCACACACACACACAACCTGCATGGCTAACAAATGAAGGGGAGGGGGTAGGGGTGGAGACCTGTGTTGACCTGCACATGGACGTCCTCAAGTGACCTTCCCCAAGTAGCTAGGCAGCCTGGCCCACAGCTGGGACAGTGGGTGGCAATTACTGCAGGGGAGGGGAGGTGGGAAACCACAAACCACTGCTGACCTGATGACTCCTACTGAGGCGGCGGGGAGAGAGAGAGAGAGAGAGAGAGAGAGAGAGAGAGAGAGAGCTGGTACAGACATCAGCAGCAGAGCCAGACAAAAACAGAGCGGCAAGTCGTTAGAAAGCCAGTCTCCCTTCTTCACTCCACCAGACCTCCCCCCTCCTCCTCCACCACCATCATCACCACCGGTGATCCCCCCTCCAACCTACACGACCACCTCCACCACCATCACCACCCCTATCACACCCCTTCACTCCAGCACCGCCAGGGGAAAAAATGATCTGGTTATTCAAAACTATCTCAACCATCCACCAAAAACCTTCCCCGTTTACCACAATCAAGAAATAATCTAATGAAACAAGCTAATAGTAATTAGAAACTATCATACAAGGACCAAATATTAATTATAATAATAATAATAACAGTACTAATAGTATCGAAACAGTTTTACCATCATCTTGCCTGCTATTCAACCTAAGGACAACAACTTTCAATGCAAAATACAGAAACAAAATAAATGAATACCAAATATTCTTTACCTGATCACAAAATGCACCCAATATATCTAAATAAAACGAGATATACAGAATCATACATTCCTGTTGTCTGCATAAAACATAAGAATGTATTCATCGTGCCGTGTGCATTCTCGTGCCAGCTCATAATCTGGGACACATGTGGCCTCATACATTAGCTGGAAACTGAAGCGTGTTTGTCGGGGGGGGGGGGGGCGGTCGGAGGTTGAAAACCTCTCTAACCTCAACAGCGCTAAGGATGGACACGTAACAAGCGATAGGCGAGGAAGGGTGTGTTGTGCTCATGGTGAAGGGGGAGAGAGAGAGAGAGAGAGAGAGAGAGAGAGAGAGAGAGAGAGAGAGAGAGGGGGGGGGGGGGGGAGGATTCTCGGGTGAGAGAGAGTGGTCGAGGAAGAAATGAATGTCAGCCGACCTGACGGGTATGAAATCCACCAGCCTCTCCTCCTGTAGCATCACTATAAATCATAAAACCTTGCAGAAAAAACGGTTAAACCTCTTGTTCGTTCGATATATATCATGAACATTAGAAAACCTTACAACATCAAAAACCCATAAAGAAAACCCTAACACCACTATGACACAGATAAAACCAGGCAGCGACCAACTATTATATTATCTCTAAAAACATTACGACACATTAAAAAAGCCAATGAACAACAATTATAATCAAGTTTACATTAACATCATTAACCATCGAATTACAAAACTTGTAACCACTAAATATCTATAACCCTTGTAACTAACATTACTAGCACTAATTATGAGATAAAAGCTCACGTCAGTACCTCCAGGAACATAACCAATACTACCATAAAACATCACTAAAAGAATTATAAAAATCTGATTTTACAGCACGACCGAACAGATTATAAAACTACAATATCAACAATACTCGAGATTAAATAAAGTGCAACATAACCAACTGGATTAAACCTCTTGTTACATCCCAAACTAGTGATTAACTCATTCTCTCATATCACTAAACAATGGGCTAAATATGTTAACTTTACAGAGTTTATTTATCACTAATCAAAGGGTCGTATTACTTGTAAATAACAACTCTTGTCACAGTAAATAGCATAACTAATCACTAGATTAAATCTATTGTAGCAATTACCAATCACATTTCAAATCTTTTGGAGCAACAATGCTATTCATTGGTTTAAATCCCTTTTAGTTAACTTCACAAATATCTCATTTCACATATCTTGTAGCTTAACATAACTAATTACTAGATGAAATCCCTTATAGCTAACGTCACTAATCCGTCATTCTGTCTTGCAACTATAATCAGTTAAATATTCTGATCTCTTGTAGCTGACATCACTAATAACTCATCTGAATCCCCTGTAGGCAACATCACGTACAACTGTAAATCAAAAAAATAAAGAAAACATCTCCAGTATTAATAAAATCCAAACATATATACATGACATCTCCAGAATTAATAAATCTAGGAGACAATATCATGTGATGCCACTAACCGATGCATGTAAACATCACAACCTTTACGAACACCATATACCGTTTTCTATCAAACCTAAACAACACAATACAGCAGTTGACATATAAAAAATAAACCACACAAGATAACTTAACACTTCTTGCAAACACACGAGATGTATCAAAAACCTCCTGCAACCAAAACAGGAGACTTAAAACCTCCTGCAACCAAAACAGGAGACTTAAAACCTCCTGCAACCAAAAAAGAAGACAAAATCTCCTGCAACCATAACAAAGAGTATTAAAACTTCCTGCAACTACACCCGAGGCTAAAACTTGCAGCCACACCAGAAAGAACAAAAAACATTGTAACCACTCCAGAGATTTAAGAACCTCCAGCAACCACGACAAACTGAATTAAAACCTCCCAAACCCATACCAGGTAAACTCAAAACCTCCTGAAAACCTCTAGCAACCACACAAGAAAGCCAAATTCTCTAAAAAAAACAAACCATGCAAACATACCAGTGACAATAAACCCTCTCTTATTAACCACGTCACTAAACATGAGCCCTTCTTCCAACCACATCACTTTACCAAGCCCTTCTTCCAATCACATCACTTTACCAATGACAATACTTAACAAATCCACAAAACCAATGATATCAATCAATAACCTAACAAAATATTTTGAACCATCACTAAAAATACATTTCACAAGTACCAAAGTCTATTTGGGAAAGCTTCAGATTTCTTCATAACATCTGGGGAAGACACCATCTCCACTGAACACAAAACATTATGCAAACATCTCAATGCCATATAAAAAAATTATACAAGATGAAAACTTTTTGTCACTTTCCTATACATATGACAGCTTTCCTTCTTGTTCCTACACCACCATGCTTAACGTCTTGAGCACGAGGGGATAACCCTTGAGCATGATGGTTTAGCCTTTACCTTGACCCCTGTGGGTCGGGTTAAGGGCCAGACAATTACATCCAGGAGGCGGCAATACCAAAATTAAGAGATACAAGCCCAAGACACAAGAAAAATACTTCTACAACAAAATTTCAACAGAAACGCCGCAAAACAAACCAGAAGGCTTTGAATATAAATAAATACTTATAAAGGAAATCTTACTACAAAAAGTACACATGTGAGCATCATAAACCCACCAAAATAAAACAAAAGAAATCAACCACCTAATACAAACACAATAAAACATTAACATTAAACAATACTCGTTGGTTCCATACGACAACAACAAACAAAACATTCCTGCCCCTTGCCCTATCGACCCCTTCCTAATTCCTCCGAAGTATTATGTTAACAAATTTAAATACAAAATATATTTTTCTTAGTCAGAATATCACAAAACAGTGGACGAACGACAGTGAAAACTAATATAAAGTAGGTCGCGATGGTTGAAGTCAAATTCATGATGTAGTTACATGTACAAACTAATAGCTTTAAGCAATAACTTCAATTTCAACTAACTATAAGCACTTGACAAGATGAGCTAAAAACCTCGTGACGATTTTCAACCCGGCACCATTTTCAACTACATATGCAAACTGCGTCATTAACTACTGATTAACTGGAACCTGCTATTCCTTCAGACACACAGTATAAACATATAAACAATCAAGTGCTGTGTAATGCACACTTAGATGAACTATGTATCCAGACCTCACCATCACCAACTCTCTTTCTCTCTCATAAGCTATTGTGTGTGTGTTCAGCCAACCCTCATGGGACACTTCTCTCAGACTTGATACTAAACGTGTTTTCTCTGAACCTTCTCTAATGAATCCACTGCAGAAGGTATAAGGACTTATTCTGCATTCCAGGTTCTAATTGTGGTTATGCCTGTGTTCTCAGATAAATCAAGAAGCCTTTTTCATTCTAGTTCATAAAAGTTAGTGCATCCAACAGCTAACGAGTTCAGGATGGGAAGCAAAAGTATTTTCTAATGTTAGCAAACTTTTTTTGATCGGGATCAAATTCTCCCCACTATCTGGAAGTAGGGTGAGTAACTGTTTGTATCTATACATGATGATGATCAGTTCCCTATCAACACACACAATTCGGCTACACAAATTCTTAGTAAAGTATTTCGCTTCATTGCTCGCTGTAGCATTTACCTTAAAATAGGAATACTAGTAACAAGCCTACATTCAAATACATATATATATATATATATATATATATACATACATATATATATATACTTTTGTATTTGTAATTCGTTGTAAACCATAGCGGTTCATACAAGGTCCTGTTCTGTATCGGTTCTGTTAACCACTGCTTGCTGTCCTGGGAGTCATCTGGCATTTATTTATTTTTTTTTTTTGCCCCACCAGCATCAAAAGTTCCTACCGGTCCAAGCCAGTCTTCATTCAAATGTCATACTTCCTTACAATATGTCGGCAGGGTCATCCACGACAACCGTCCTGAGACAAGTTCTTTTCTTCACATTAAATACACACACACAATATATATATATAAATATATATATATATATATATATATATATATATATATATATAAAATATATATGTATATATATATAATATAAATCATATGTAGGCTAGGATAAGTGCTGAATGTACACATCAACTTAAAACTCAGCAACACTAACAGACTTGAAAGCTCCATGTTTTCAACGAATAATATGGACTTTTTAAGATTTCACGTCAGATTTCTAATTTCAAAAATAAATATAATAAAGTACGATAGTACTAAACATGATGCTCTGAAAGATTTCAGAGCAACGCTTCATATAAAAGCAATAATACTGACGATGATATGGAATTAACTGTACTTAAAATTTATTAACTATATCATACTGGCCAAAAAATCGAATGCATATATGCTCTAAATTTAATACCTATGTACAAATCTAAGCCAGGATTGGTGCCAGATGAACAACACTCAAAACAGAAAATAATAGTTTCGTTACACAAATCATGCTACTGTCTAAGCTCATACATATGGAGTTACGTATTAGTTCAACATGCTGCCCATCTACGCCTCCATGTTAAATCATGGCATGAACGTTACTTTAAAAAATAATAATGTTCATTCATAACAGAACCGAAAGTAGCAGCTTACAGGATGCACGACTTGATAAAATCCCCCCCCCCTCTCCCTATCCTGATATCATTCAAACTACAACTGTAGTCACGTAGTCACTAGCAAACAGAAAACCATATATATACACATGCAGGAAAACACACTCAAGTAGCCATGAAAGACTTAAGAGTTACTCTTCAGTTACAAGTGGACAGATTCGGCCGCCAGGGAGTGTCCCCAGCACAACGCATCTGCTCCTATTGCTATCCTGAGGATCATGAAAGAAGTGGTGCTCGGAACTCACACACGCCATCACTATTCTAAACAGCATCTCTGTCTTAAGCCGTGGTAAAGGCCTCTATTCGTTGCCAGTGGTCATTAACAACATGGCAAAGTTCCCTTACAGGCCTCAAACTACCTATGTACAAAACCATACTATTAAGATCTTATTGAAACATTAAGACATGTGTTTTCTCGTATTCACTTTAAGGACCCCTAGAAATAATATGACTACTTACATAACCATACCGAAACATAAACCAAACACAAAAAATAAATACATATTTAAAATAGTCACATATAAGATTTTCTGTACGTTACCTCTGTGCATGTACGTATCACCATCACCAATTTCTGGTGCAACATTCCATCATAACCTAACTTTAATCCACATCATATATTTCTAGGATAAAGTACGACCTCTCCAAATCTAAATAAATAATTTTGCAACAATACACTGGCTTCGCATAGATCAATCATTCCGTAAGTTGTTATCATATCCCAATGTGGACAATCATAATAGGTCAACACATTTGAGTCCAAGTATATCAATGCTGCCAAGTACAGAAGTAGAGTAAGTGTTGTAAGTTAATGTATAATGCAGTTCGTATTCATATCTCATCATCAAGTGTTAACCTCTAAAACCACAAATTACGTTACAACTATACAACGCTACCAATAGTAAAGCTATAAAACGGGACACTAGAGCACGTGAGTATTACAAGAGGTGCCACGTTAAAAAAAAAAATTAGAATTCATCATATTATATCCAAGAACTCACCTATTCCATCTGGAAAAAACAATGACCAAAAACGTTCAACACGAGTATAATGCAATATTTTTTCAGGATGAGACCTTAAAATTTTTAAAATAAAATATCTTACAAAACACCATAACATTGGTGTTATCACCTTATCTTCTCAACTCACCCAGCCTGAATGAAGAACAGAGGATACCACATTTCATGAACATATCTAAAATATGACCCTTTATGACAGCTCCCAACAAGAAAGCTTCAGCGAAACATTTCAAACTTTGCACGGTGCAGCAGTGGAACCATGGGTGCCATATGAATCAGAAGATTCAAGGACATCGGTTCGAGTTCACGGTACACTGGTCAAGGGGCAGTGTGGGTTTGGATTCTTTTCCTTCTTATCATTCTATACAAAGTACCAACTTGTCAACGCCAGGGAATTTACCCGCCCCTAGCCTCCACAACGATTGTGACCGTCAATAAACATGCTGGCAATTCACGCACGCATTGGAGTTCGTACTTGAACTAAGCATGTGGGCCGCAGAGGGGTGTAAAAATGGAAGGCGGTGGGGCGAAGTGAGAGAGGGAGTGAGTGAGGGGATGGAGGGAGGTGGGGGTGGGGGTGGGGCGTGGAGGGGGGGTTGGGTCGAGGGTCTGGGTGCTCCAGCAATACACCAGGCTACCAAGCACGCACTGACCACCCCCCTGGGTGTGGGAGCCCCGCACAACCCCCTAGGGATACCCATAAAAAGCTTATACCGGAGACCACCACCTAACACTGGAACAGGTGCCATCAACAAACTACCACAAAACAACACTATCTGTTTCTCGAAACAGCCTACCTTGAGAAACATCTACATTAAGCATCCTTTTGCCCTAAACAAAGTTCAGCATGAAACTCAGTATCTAACAAGGAATTACTAAGTACAAACCTAAATCTGGTATAAATGGCATAATGTTATGAGCAAGTTGATGCTAAACCAAATGACCGTAAGCCACGGTAAGTTGAGACTTACTTTAGGTCAGTATACATGTCAGCTTTTTCCAGCCCAGTGACCTAAACCTACTACCAAAACGTCATATTCAATGTCTTACACGCTGCTGATCACGCCTTTGATGTATTTTTCAGCCAATGACATAATTTGCCTAAAAATCTCCAAACAAGCTTTCTTTCAAATAAGACGTGCTATTATATAATTTGTGAATTGTATGCAGATTATATTAAATTACACAAATAGCTTTGCATAATATCTAAATTCTTAGTAATACATAAGGAAATCTATGAAAGACAAAAATCTAAATGTAAAAATTAACAAGCAAAAATTGTGTTCTCGATCATAAGCACATTTCATTACTAACCAAATACTTAAAAAAAAAAAATACACAAACTAGTAAGATGAGGAACATTTGAAAATATCACTACTAGAGAAAGACAAGTCTACAACATACAACAAACTTAACCTGAGGCATTCTACAGACCAGGTCCTCAGATCTTACCACTTATAACACGTAAAGCCGGAGCCTCACACCTACAGCCCAAACAATCCTACTTGAGGAACGCCAGTGCAAACTGCAGAACACGTGACCACTAAAGAACCGTCCAGAGGCAGGTATATAGCAGATAGGTGACAGGCTGACACACAAGGGCTGGCGGTTGTCTATAAGTATGGGTCAAGGGTCGTTTATAGGTTGTTAGTCGAGACTCAAGTGATGCACCACAGAAAGTGAAAACGGATGGAGAAAGTTATAACAATTAGATCAGACAACCAAATAAAACAACCTTCACCAGAAAATACTAATTGAGATAAGACATATACAAGTCCAAAGGATACAGCATGTTGAGTTCTTACTACAGAGCAGAAAGGCAGTCTAAGGAAAAGTCCAGGTATATAATCTTACGTCGGCATGTAGTTCAAGTAGGCTGGCGTCTTGCGGTATGCCAGGGGACATCTTGTTGCCTTAGTCACCCCAATGGCGGGAGTTATTCAACTTGTCAAGACACACACACACACTATTATAGCCAACTTCACTTATTTATCACAAACACGTGCAGTTGAGCTCAGCCTGTTGGTTCTACTTGTTGCGCTGACTCAAAATACAAGTTTGTAAAACCCAAGCTCAACGAAACAGCCAGTTGGTAATCCAAATATACGGCGATGTGATCACTGACGTACCTTGTACAGGTCAGAATCTAACATTATTTCACTGTACATGGACTAAATTCTGACGCTAAACGACCGTGCTCTCGTGTGGACAGCTCGGTGCCTGTTGTCCCACTAAGTGTTCTCCACCTCGTCTGACTGGAAATATACACAAACCTCACGCCCTCAGTCCCCGCCCCAACTCCGGTGATTGGTCGGTCCGCTAAATGACGTCACCTACAGGGCTACCAATCTCAACCCATGTGATCCACCCTGAGCACCTATATTATGAATAATATTTTGAAGTTGAGGTACGGGGCATTATAAACATAAGTGCTCCTCATTTATCCCACAACAGCAAACGGCATCAATTCCCACCCCTTACACAACCAACCCAGGAAGTCAGCAACACCAACCCGGACAAACAGTGTGTACAATGCAGCGCGCAAAGTGAATATATCTTCGTTTTGTTACTTTTTATTTTCACGTACGACTTGGTAGGCCTCTCTAAGCTATATCAACAGTTCATAGTTTTCTAGTTATGCAACACATTTCCGGTTAGCTCTGTCCGCACTTTGTTATCATCCGAGTGTTGCTATGGTCAAGTTTATGGCGATGTAACATGATTAAACTCAAGAAAACACAGAAGCCTAAGTCAGGCGGTAGTAGTTAGTTAAAGTATGACTCGGTGTACAGTAGCCTTACATAAAAGTACCCCCAGCAGCATACGTTATCCCCAGATCTTCCTCTATGGACCTCACGCACCTCCTAGCACCACCCCATTTTCCCTTTACCCGAGTAACACATTGTAACACATGCCTACCACAATCTAGTCCATATCATCCACAACAGAAGTTCTCTAACTGTAATACAGTACATGTAGGTGTAACAATCTATGTTTACATCCCATATGGTTTTAAAACTTCTCCATGAAACCAAAGCTACGGCAACTCAAGCACGTAACCTATACCTCACTATATTCACGGACAAATAGTAATATATATGACACAGAGAGGCTGTAATGGTGAATCAATATTGAATTATACTTCTTCTCTGAAGGATGAAATCTATGATAATGCTGATATTTCTTTAGTACCAAGTTAGACTTTTATCGCAAGGAATACATTTGTTTAATCTAATTCATAAGAATAATGATACGAGTTTATCATACACTGAACATTGTTATGAACCGAAATAAACATTACTAATTTCATGGTTTCTCATGATAAGCTAGTGGATCCTGCTACAAACATAAGAACTAAAAACTAAAATAAAACGAAGAACAGAGTATTATCAACCGCCTGGTGGTATTGATCAAATACCGTATTCGAATCCTGATTATACTGAAAGAAATCTTGCAAACTCAGACTGTATAATGTATAATTCATAAAAGATCAAATCAGTTACATCAGTATTGGATCTGGATTATATCTCTCCTCATAAAACTAACAAGTATTGCCAAGCGTATCTCACACTAGACAACACAACGCCCGAGAACAGAAGCAGTTTACTTACTGCCACACATCATAGGAAAACAAATTCACTCTTGGAGATTCGTAAGTTATCTTTTCCTTTGGTGGAAATATATTTGTTGAACTCTCGAGGCAAGCACGAGTTTATTGGGAGAGTTCAATAAAAGCTACCAATTCGTTTTACCTATTATCATTAAAGATAACAATCATAAGATGGGAAGGGGGTGTCACCTGAACCCCCCCCCCCAACCTTAGGAGCATGACATTCACACATAGTTCCCCCCCCCAATCCTACCCCACCCCAACCTACAATTCCCCCCACATCGTTCCCACCCCCACCAAATCCCACCCCACCTCAACCTACTCTTCCCCCCAACAGTCAAATATGCCCGGCTACGCTGGGCTTGACGACGGCCGGCCCGGACACAGTACGGGGTTCGCTGCAGAAGCCATATTATGTCATAATTTCCACGTCTTCTCAAGTTTAAGAGAGAAATTGCATCATTATAGCACCTCCTTCAGTTACTGCATAAAACAAACTTACTGAAGTTTTAGCTTTGAGTAACTCATTAATTAATTTGATATCCCACGAATCGTACATTCCTTTGATTAAGAGTAAACTGAGCCTACAAAACATAACATGTATCAGAGGAGTAATGGAACCGATCGCTACCGCAGACATAAAACATAAGACGCAACGCCAACTGCCACACGGAACAAGCTTGAGATAGGCTCTTGTGACGCATTGAATGTGCGTTAGGTTGCAGTATGGACCGATGTTAAACTTAACTGACCGTGTCAAACTGCTCCCCCTTCTCCCCCCCCCCCACACACACTAGGGCAACCGAAGAAAATGGCAATACTGTGACCCCAGCATCGGCTGTGTGTCATACATGACCAAAGTCATACAGAAGGTAAACTTACAGAAGCGGCAGTGTATGTACTGACCCCAGGTAACACCCGCCGGCAGTATATCACTTGAATAACCCGCCTGATGAGTAACACACTGCCCGGTGGCCAGGCCAATTGCCCGTGGCGGTGTTATCGCTGCCGCTATCTTCACCACGGTCAGTATCGAGGTGTATGTATAGCCGCCGCCACCACCACCACTACCGTCACCAACATGAACACTACCATCACCAGCACTAAGCACCACCATCACTACTATTACTACCGCCCGCTCTATCACCACCATCGCTGTCACCATCACCAACACAAGCTGCACTAACTCCAACATTTGCTGACACAAAAAAAAATGTTTCCTACAGTGCTGACAATGGTGACCCGTTACAGTGATCACAGTTACCGGACGGTGAATAATGATTCCTGTAGCTTAGCACCTGGTACTGTATACTGTATCATGAGTTCCTGTAACTGACAATGGCACTCTGAATCACGGGTTCCTGTAACTAACATCTAGTACTCTACAGTAAATCATGAGTTCCTGTAACTGACTCCTACGGTGATCTGTGAGTTCTTGTAACTGACACCTGGCACGACTGGTACTCTACAGTGAATCATAATTTCCTGTCACTGACGCCTTACACTACACAATGAATCATGAGGTGTTACAAAATGACATATGGTACCAATGTAACTGCCATGGGTACTTTAAGAGTGAATCAACAGCGCCTGTTAGTGGCACAGGTGACCATGAACAGTGATTTTAATGCAATGTCTAGGTACAGTGAGTGACTCTACAGCAGTGATCCGGATCCTGTAAATAACACTAAAGCAGTGAACCAGGTCTTATAACAGTGATCCCGGTGACTTTGTAAGACACCAAAAATATGGTAGTTTCGTGTGACTTTGCCACGGTCTTATAACAGTGATCCCGGTGACTTTGTAAGACACCAAAAATATGGTAGTTTCGTGTGACTTTGCCACGGTGATTCATGTGACGCTGACAGTGATCCAGCTGAAACTACAGTGACCTGCCGGACACTATAGAGGCCCAGATGACACTGCAGTGACACAAATGACACTCTAGTGACACAGCTGACACTGCAGTGACGAAGCGAAATCTGTAATGACCCAGATTATTCTGTAGTGACGCAACTGGCTCCGTAGGGACTCAAATGACATAGTAGTTATCCATCTGATATCGTAAAAATCACTCAGCTGACACTGTAGCTACCCAGCTAACTTTATAGTAGTTACCCAGCTGCCACTGTAGCAGCAACATAGCTGACACAGAAGCTACCCAGATGACACTGTAGCAGTTACTCAGCTGACACTGTAATGACCCAGATAGCATAGTATCTATCAGTCACCCAGGTGGACTTATGCCAATGACCCACATGACGTAGCAGTGACCTTACCATTATAACTAATGCGACCTGACGTAAGTGACCAAAGAAAGTGACAACACAAAACTGAACCTGGTGACTTTACATCACAGGCCATGGTGAACCTCGGGCAGTGATACTGGTGAAGATATACAGGTGACTCGTGCCACGTTTCTGCAGTGATTCGATGAATGCGCATCACTGACCTGATGGCTCTGTTGTAGTGATTAGGGTGGCTTTACAAACCCCGAGGAAGTGTCCAGTCACAGGTGATTATGAAATGATATCCTGGTGATCCTAGTACTCTACCAGTGAAACTGGTGATGCTGGTACTGTACCAGTGCCCCTGGTGATGCTGTGAATGCCTAGCCTGATTCCTAATAACAAGACGATCCCTAAACAGTGACCAGAAGTAATGAGATGATCCTAAAGCTATGACGCAGGTATGTGCTCTGTAATCAGTGATTACGAGAGGCAGAAACACCCCGTAGCAGTGACCTCCCCAGCAATGACCAGATGATCCTTCGACCCCAGATGACCAAAGGAGTGACCCACCTGACCCTGCATGGAGTACCCCAGGTGGAGGTGTTCGTTAGCGACTGTTAAGGACGCATACTGTACAAACATCCCCCCTCCCCCTCCTCCCTCCACTCCCCACCAATGGCGGGTGTGCGTCTGGTCTCCTGCCCGCCTCAAGGTCACCATGATCCAGCACCGCGCCCTCACATCAGGTCATACGAGGTGGGACCACGTGCACACAAACCCGCACTTCACACATACGCACGTGCGCCCACACCACGGCTACAACAGAGAGCAGCAACTGTTCACGTGGGCACCGTATTCCATCCTGAACTTAATGTTCAGCCTCATATACCCACGTCAAGAGTGGGAATATACTTAAAAGAATGATATATCTGAGAACTCTGAAATCATCTTACATCTCATTTTCGTTTTAATTAATAACAATAGGCCACGTCGGATTACTATCAACACAAGCAGGAAGCTGTCGCCGTCGCCATACATACACAATAAATATGCAAACATATACAGGCGTATTCAAACACAGGCAAACATATAAACATATGCACAACGCACACACCCGGATACAGACAAGGCTGCCTATCTTGCTGGAGCCACGATGCGTGGGAGGCGGCGGAAGGGTTGGCAGCCCTGGCTCGCTCACCAGAGAGGGGCGGAGCTTTGCTATGACGTCATCAGAGTTGTCCCTCAAGTCCCGCCATATTCCCGCTACTGCAGATACGCTCCACAATACAACCAAGACAAGGCTTGGGGAGAACATGGCAAGTGGGGTTATATGTGACCTTGGAACAGCCCCCCCCCCTCACCCTCTAAGCGGGTGCTGAACAAGCCGCAACAGGAGCAGCAATGGCCACTCGGGACACCACCATCATGCCGTGGCGGCCGCAACACACCCACCCAACCCTCACCACGGATATGACGAAGTGTTAACCCTTATCCTGCTCCACTTGTTACTTCGACTGTCTCTGCCGTTACTCGTTACTACCGCTGTTACTTTTAATGATTATACTCTATGCTGTAGTTATTTGAGATGAAATGCTGGAAACACTGTTCCCCGTACTGTTGCTGAAAAGCAGGCACGTTGCTGTTGCTGTTATTTCTTGTGTAGGAGTTAAGTAGCGTCAGGGTTGGTGTTTACATTTCGCTGACAGAGTTCTACGTAATGCTGTTTTTGCCGGTGCTACTACCAGTTCTTGCTGTTGTCAGTGGAGATGGCTTTGCAGAGGAATGTTGGTCGTAAGTGGTATAGCTTACGGTGCTGGTGACGCAAGTGGTGACGCTCCTGTTGCTGTCACTCGTGCTGGCAACGTCAGGGTGCTGTGGTCAGCAGTGCTAGTGCTGCTTATGGCAGTGGTTCAGGGGGGGGATGGCGTGAGGGTAGTGATGGGGGGGAGGTCGCCAGTAACGGTAGTGGGAACCTGCCCGTGGATGGTGGTGTTAGACGTGATAACTGCTGATGGCACGGGCAGCCTTGTCCCTGCTGGCGTCCGCGCTGCCTGCTAGCCGCTGCTGGGGTATGCCTGCTGCTGCTGCTGCTGCTGATAGGATCTCGCTCCCTTAGTGATGCCAGTGTTGGTGCGTCCACTTCCTTGGCGGTGCTTCACCACACAATTTGCAGTCTTTCAACACCCAATCCTTAAAGCAGTTTCGGACCAGAAAAAATGAGTATAGTCAAGGCTATAAGTACAGGAGTGTAGCCTAGGATACAAGTGGTAGAGGAGTGTTGTCTGGGTCACAAGCAGATGAATGTTATCTAAGCTACAGGTAGACAGGTGTAGTTTAGGCCACAAGTAGTAGATTAGTAGTCCTTGGTACATGTAGCTGATGATTGTAGACTAAACTACAAGTAATAGATGAATGTAGTCTAAGTTATAATAGTAGTCTCGGCTCAATGCAGTACAGGCAGATCACACCCGCTACTAAAAGTCTGCCACAACATGGTCCGCAGCCACGGCTCTGAAATTGAAATAAACAAACTCAACGCCGCTGATGGACGCGAGTACGGACACGGAAACCGCAGTGTTCGCTGTGCCCAGCTTCCGCGAAGCCAACTTTACGAAAAAGGATAAAAAACAAAAGTTAGATAAACCACTGTAGACGTTCCTGTGCACGGTCAAATGTATCAAAAATCAGATAAATGTATGTTAATTCTATGTATTGTTAACAGCATGAAATACACTAGACCGCTGTCCACATAATGCAATTTTCCTGTACGCAAAAAGCAAAGTAAAACAAGTGCGAACCACCCCGGAATT
The DNA here is from genome assembly GCA_038088735.1 of Panulirus argus. Lineage (NCBI taxonomy): Eukaryota > Metazoa > Arthropoda > Malacostraca > Decapoda > Palinuridae > Panulirus > Panulirus argus. Next base: position 2,664 of record JAYMFT010405830.1, on the reverse strand, counting down.
CCAACAACAAAGGCACTTCCGCCATCATAGTGGACGGACAGTGGTGCCACATCAGCCCCGTGTCCCTAACAGTGGTGCCATATCACCCCCGTGTCCCTCATACCGGTGCCACATCACCCGCGCGTCTCTCACAACGGTGCCACATCACCAGCGCGTCTCTCACAACGGTGCCACATCACCCCGTGTCCCTTATAACGGTGTCACATCGTCCTATGTCCCTCACAACGGTGCCTCATCACCCATATCCCTCTTAAAGGTGGCACATTGTCCAGAGCACCTCACAAAGGTGCCACATCTCCCCATCTCCAACACAACGGTGGCACATCTCTCCTGGCCCACATATCTCCCGATGCCGCATATTCCTGTTTCTCTTCAACGTTTCCACATCACTCTGCGTCCCTCACAACGGTATCACATCAACCCATGTCACTTATGACTGTGCCACATTACTCTCAGTGTCCTTAACAACGATGTCACATCACCCGTAGCCCTCACAACGGTATCAGATCACCTCGTGTCCCTCACAAAGGAACCAGATCACCTCCTTGTCCCTCACAATGGAGCAAAACCATCTTGTGTCTCTTACGACGGTGCCACGTCATTCTCGAGTCCCATATAACGGTGCCACATCATAACCGTGACCCTCACAACGGTGCCACATCACTCGTGTGTCCCTCACAATAGTGCCACATCACCCCCGTGTCCCTTACAACGGTGCCACGTCCCCTGTGTCCCCTACAATGGTGCCATATCACCCCATGTCCCTCACAATGGTGCCATATCATCTCCTGTCCCTCACAACGGTGCCATATCATCCCGTGTCCCTTACGGCTGTGCCATAGCATCCCGTGTCCCTCACAACGGTACCATACCATTCCGCGTCCCTCACAACGGTACCATATCATCCCGTGTCCCTCACACTGGAACCATATCTCGTGTCCCTCACAACGGTGCCATATCATCCCGTGTCCCTCACAACTGTACCACATCACCCGTGTCCCTCACAACGGTGCCATATCATCCCGTGTCCCTCACAACGGTGCCATATCATCCCGTGTCCCTCACAACGGTACCACATCTCCCCGTGTCCCTCACAGCGGTATCATACTATTCCGTGTCCCTCACAACGGTGCAGTATCACCAGTGTCCCTTACAACGGTGCCACATCACCCCATGTCTCTTACACCGTTGCTACAACCCTATTGGTGTAGTGGAAACAAGGGCTGACCCAATATGTCTGGAGGTGTAATACATAAGGCAAGGAGGGAGATAAGACAAACGGGAGTGGTGTGCTTTGTAAGGGACCTCCGCAAGGCTCAGAGAATACCGGCAGATGGCGCCTTCGAACAGCACGTAATGGCTAGATAAAAAACTGCATAGTGGTGTTCGTGATTTGTCATCCTGTGAAGATTTCCGAATACTAGAGTTAATATTCCAAGAGTAAAAGATAGGAACACTCAGGGTGTTGAAGGAAGCAGCGAGACATGCACTTGTTCAGAACGGTAAAGTCCCCATAAAGTGGGATTTCAGTTGTAAAGAAACAGGCTGGGAACATTTAGGTTCTCACGGAGATGGGGGAGTCGTAGAGACAGAAGAGTGTATCCAGGAACACATTCGGCAACAGCAAGTCGCAGGACACTCTAGAATTAAGAGAGACTGATACACCATCTCCACTAGATCTAATCTGTACACATAGTATCTTGGAATCTAAAGATATCAGATACGATGTATCAACTGAAAAAAAAAGTGATCACGTAATGCTCGAGTCTGATTACGTGCTTAACAGAATACTGAAAAGAACATGAGTAACACCAGCCCCAAAGGAGAAGTATAATTATACAAACTACACAGAACTGAACAGTTTCTTTACGTACATGAGCTGAGAGATGGAGTTTCATAGTCATAATACACATCACTATTATGAATGGTTCTGTGAGATCTGCAAGGAGGGATGACCACTATGGGCGTACTTCATGATGCAAATATAGACAAGTTCAGGATTCAGAATTCAAATAGTTTAATTACCAGGAGAAAACAGAACCCCACCCAATATGTATATTGGGTGGGGTTCTGTTTTCTAACTCCACCATATGCATATGGTGGGGTTAGAAACAAAGTAAAGATATGCTACTTGGCACTCCTGAAGGTGGGCTACTTAGCCCCACCTTGTTCAGTGTACTAATGAATGCACTGCTGTAATCAGTTCCAGAAAGTCCCAGGAATAGCACTATATCACTGTAAGTTATGCTGAGGATATTCTTGTACACATCAAAACATATCTGCAGATAAAGCCAAGGTCTTCAATAAACGACTGTTAATGGCAGGAGCGGACTATCTTAACCGAAAATCGATAAAAAAGATGACTGTGTCTCCTTTAAATATCTTGGTGTCTCAGTCCCATGTGCTACAGCTAGTGTGAAAAAACTAAATCGACAATGCATAGGGTGCAAAACCTAATTATGGTGCAAATATCAGAATTGTTAAAATGATGTACATAACAACAAAGGTATCAACAGACTTGAAATAATTCAAACATGAAGCCATGAGAATCATACTTGGTTGCCCGAAGTCCACTAAAGTACTCAATATGCAGAAAGAACTTGGTATCCCCAGCACTGAAGACAGAATAGTTGAAATCAATGTTATGATAGGACTGAAAATTCT
>JAYMFT010405829.1:0-33778 GCA_038088735.1 Panulirus argus | reverse complement strand
CTTCCTTTGAATAAAGGAATGCTTCGCCTCACGAATAACTCGCTTGCAGCAATTACGGGCAGTGATAAAAGCTGAATGGGAGCCAGGGTATTCTTAATACCTTCCACTAAGCATCTCTATTATCCCCTATCATATGCCTTCTCCACATCCATAAATGCCACATACAAATGCATTTGTTTTTATAAGTATTTCATGCACACATTCTTCAAAACAAACACCTGATCCACACATTCTCTACCACTTCTGAAACCACACTGCTCCTCCCCAGTCTGATGCTCTGTACATACCTTCACCCTCTCATGCAGTTTTCCAGATATACTCAACAAACTTATACCTCTGTAGTTTGAACGTTCACCTTTATTCCCTTTGCCTTTGTACAGTGGCACTTACCTGCATTCTGCCATTCCTAAGACACTTCACCATGATCCATACATACACTGAATATCCTTACCATCTATACTTGTTTTACTCTAAGTTGGCGAAGAAGCCACGCCCCTCTTCCATAGCTAAGGTAGCTGATTGGTTCATAAACAATGTTTGTGTCGCTATCCATTTATTCACACTGTGTTCACAGTTTATAATTAGATAAAGCAGCTATGAAGGAAATACAGTTTATGAAAATGTTGTCAAGGAAAAATTGATTCTCATTTTTTAATGGTTTTGTTACAGGGAACATACTTATGCTATGATGAAAGAATGGTTTTGTTTCAGTATGACGCTGCAATTCTTAGTCTCAAACTTTTGAGTCAAGAGCTGGAAGCTAAGCAGGAGGAATGCTCGAGAGTTCAACAAAGTGTGAGCCAACTGCAGAGCGTAAATGCTGACTTAAGAAAGAGTTTGAATGATGCTAATGTGAAAGGTGAACAGTTGACTTCCAGCATGAAGCGACTGAGGGAAGAAAAGCAAACAGTAATTGAAGAACATCAGGATATCAGAGTGCAACTGCAGGAGTTCTCTGCCAGAAATGCTGCATTGGAGAATCATATTAAAGTTTGTATCTTTATCACTACTCTGATTTTTAAGTCATAAATGCTTTTATATTTCCAAATTAGAACTTAAAGGGTTGGACAGTGGTGACCCTGTAGCTATGAAATTCATGTTTCATCTCAAATGAACCTTTTACAGAATGTTGATTAATTCTTATGTTGAAGACACTGTGTCACTGCTACCCCACCACCTTGTCTTCACTTTAACCCTTTACTTTCGTATATTTAATGCTGACCTTATATTGTACATTCTGACATCCCTTTATTCTCTTGGTATTTCGTACTTCATAGATAATGTCTTTGTTTCTGTACCTTACTGGAACTGTCATAATTTGTGTTGTATCTGTGGAAACTTGCAGCTCTATACCTAATTGCAGCTGAATTTTCTATTTTTCAAGGATTTCCAGCTTTGATATAAATGCAGACACATAATAATTGTCTGTGAGTATACATTTAATGATCGTCTGTGAGTATGCATTTAATGATAATGCTTAAGAAAAGATTCAGGGTATGCAATATTTATTTTGGAAAAGATAAGAAAATTTTGCATACCACGAAAATATTTGCAGACCAGCATAAAGTTAAAGAATTCCATAAATTTCGAAGATGAAGACGAACCAAAACTGTAAATCAAACATATACTTCAAGTGCTATTGTCTTACTAAGTCAGTGACTGTATATTAAAAACTGTAAGCAAAACTTGAGATGAATGAATTAGCAATGTTAGCATTTTAAATTTTAAATTTTGATTAGTTTTGTAATATCAGTAGTTGTATGTAGTATTATATTGTTGCAAAATCTTTAAAATATCCTGGGATCACAAAATTTCCAACTTTTTGGTAAAACCTCAAATTTCCATTTTTTCTTATCAGTGGAAACCAGGATCTATTGTTCATGGGTGAGTTTTTAGGTGACATTAAGGTAACTGTTAAGATGATAAAGCCCTGCTTTATATTATGTTCAAATATTGAAACTAGTTTTTTCATTTCCCTCTTTGACATGTTGTTAAGGACTTAGATTTTCTCTTAAGAACCTATTGTAGCTTTTAATCTTCTTGCTGAAATAGGTTCTGGGATCAAAATAAGGTATTTTAGCAAATAAGTTGAAATTCCATTTTGACTATTTATCTCATAGGAAATACGCTTGATATTCACTCCCCACACCATAAATATCAACAATAAAGCTAAAAACAAACCAAATACCATCAGAATACTTCCTGGTACAGGTACACCACTGATTTTCCAGAAACTGATGGTCCAGCACCTCTTTTAGTCCAGACAAAATTGCAAGATGGAACTTGAAATTTCTGTGGCTGTCAGACTAGTTTACTGGGCAGCTACAGATGGCATTGTGTGTAGCATGTACTCACTTGGATTGTCTACACTGTACTTGTTGGTGGTGATATCTCAATTTTGTGACTCTTGGTTTATTTTGCTTAAACTTAACCCCATCTATGGCATCTAAGAGAGATGCGAGTGTTAGTGGTGGTGTCAAACATAAACACCAGTCCATGTCGATCCAAGAGAAAGTTGAATTGTTGAAAAACTGGACCATGGTGTTTCCCTGCGTAAGTTGTGTGACATATATGGTGTTGGTTCATCAACTGTTTATGATATAAAGAAGCAAAGGGACAGAATATGTAAATTCTGTGCAGGACAGTGATTCCAAGAAGCAAATGAGCATTAGGAAAGCTATGAAAGATGGTAAGAGTACTGAGCATGATTGAGTGATGATGGAATGGTTTTGACAATGTCGGAGTGATGGAGTGGACTTGTCAGGTAGCATGATAATGGACCATGCTCAGTTTTTCATTAAAGAACTTAAATTAGAATATGAATATGATTTTAATGAAGGATTGCTTCAAGGATTCAAGAAGCTTCATGGAGTTTCAGTGGAAAAAGTGTGTGGGGGAAACTCAGTCTGCAAACCACAAAGGAGCTGTCAAGTACGTGAATGAATTTGTGAAGCTCATAGCTGATGAGCACCACAGTCCTGAGCAGGTGTACAATGCAGATGAAACTGCATTATATTAGCGAAGCACATCTAGGAAAACATTAACAACAGAAGACAAAGAAGAGCCGACAGGATTCAAACACTCTAAGGACAGAATTACCATCTTAGGGTGCAGTACGGTACAGGTATTATAAACTTGTATCATTTATACTGATGTACAGGTACCTGTATTTCATTTAATTATTCAGTTTACATTTGATAGTTGTTTAATTTAAGTATCTAGCAGTCTCTGGTGCTTTAGAGACACCGGAGGTGTATTAGTAGGTTGGAAGTGTGTTGATGAATTTTTATCATGTGACCACGGCTGGTCTGGCAAAATGGTTAAACTGGCAAGGATTTGGAACCAAGGGTGTAGGAAAATCGGTGGTGTACCTGCACCAGTATTCTCTCCAGACAGTGCAAACCGACCTACCTAGTCATCAGCCATGTCAAAGACAAACATAATATTGCAACACAACCAAGTGGTATTAGGTTCCACTTGCATTCTGTGAATATTAGAGATGTTTAAAAAGAACTAGTAGATTCCCTCATAAGGTATTTGCAGATGGAGAAAGTAGATGTAAGAAAGTAAAGAGTGCTAGAGGTAAGTGGAAGTAAGGAGATGTACTGAAAAAAATAGATTTGAAAGGATTGTGCGTAATAAGAGAATTTCCTGCAAGCTTATGGATGAATTGGAGCAGAAAAGAATCTTAATATGATAAATGAACATTTATTCCAATGTTCAGGTAATTTTCATCACTCAAGTAAAGTAACTGTAACATACAAATTTTTATTTGAATTAATGTAAATTTTTGAAATAAGCATAATATAGTCTCTAATCATAGATGAATTATGTCATTAGGTAACTGAGGGTGAAGTTAAAGTTAGTAAAGAGGAAGTGAATCACATTAAGGAGCAGCTGATTGCTAAGGACTGTAGCCATCAGATCAAAGTGGCCCAGTTAGAGCAGAGTGTGACCAGGGCAAGACAAGAGGTAGTTGCCCTTACCTCACAGCTAGACCAGGTACAGCAAGAGAGAGTCAGTTACCAAACTCAAGCCACAGAGCTCCGCACTGCCTTACATTCAACTTTGAGGCAGCTCAAGGTCAGTACATACACAGACTAAGGAAGTACAAGTATAATGGTAGGTTCAAATTTATTGGGTATCTTTTGGCTTGGGAAAGCATTATGAGATATTTTCCATGATTATTTCAAGTATAGAATCATTATATTATGTTGAATTTCAATTTTAAAAGATAAAGGTTGTTTTACTAAAAAATTCCCTGAACTATTACCTGCAGTTTTTGGTATTTTTGTGAGGAAAATAGATTTGTATGAAAACCACAGTATAATGAGTACTTTTCATGCTTGATATAAAGCTGGGGTGAAAATATATGTTGGGGGAAATTAATGCCTGTAAATAAGTAATTAATATTAACTCTTTCAGGATTTTCTCTGATTATTCAATTCATATTTATTGGGTATCTGTCGCCTTAGGGAAGCATCATGAGATATTTTCTGTGATTATTTCCAACATAGAAGCATTTCATTATGTCATATTTCAATTTTATAAGAAAAAGGTTTTGTGGGCCAAAAAATTCCCTGAACTGTTAGCTGGAACTTTTGATATTTTTGTGAGGGTAATAGACTTGCATGTAAACCTCAGTATAAGGACTATTTTTCATGATGAATTTGAATATGGAATAAAAAAAAAAAGAATATGGAATTAACATACATCGATTTGATAGTAGTTATGCACCAAACCATTAATACAAAGTCATTTTTTTTTTTACAACCCCCACATACTTAGAATTGGCTAATATGATTGCTTCTCCAAACCTAAGAATGAATAAGTTGATTCATAAGAAAAAAATACTGGCTTTTGTATTTTTGGGCACTTTTTCATATATTAAAAAAATGTTGATTGAAAGAGGAAAAAAAAAGAAAGTTCAAGAATAAAGATCTCGTATGTGCAATGGAAGGGTAAACAGATGTTTGAGGAACTTTCATGCCCCTCCAAGTGTTTTCCTAGAAAGCTTGAGGGGTTTTCCTTTACTGTTTCAACATGGTAGGAGCCATTTCTTTTTTCATCCCTTGAAACGAAAGGTATCTTGAAATTTTTGGTACCTGCAACAAGAGTATTCCTTTCATAGGTACTGAATGATGAGGTATTGCAGATGTAGTTACAGTTTAGTAATTATTAAAAAAGTTGTAAACTTTATAACCAAGTTATTTCAAACAAAGTTTGCTAATTTTTTAGGCATACAAAGCAGAAGAAGAAGCCAGAGCTGCTGAGGCTTCAACCATCAAGTCAGAAGTAGGTATTATCCCCTCCCCTTCTCCACTGGACTTGACTGCCCTATCTGAGCTGATGGAGAGATCTGCCCGCCCATTGCGGCCTACATTGCCACTAACCAACTTGGAATCTTGCTTATCTTCCCTTAAGGCAGAAGTTAACATGCTTCAGACTCAGTTACAGAGCAAAACTGAGGAGTTGACTGAAGGGTAAGCTTTTTGTTATATTTACATACCCATTTACAAATCCCAGTGATGCATGATTTAGATTATGGCATGAGCTTTTACTCAGAATTCACTTTTAACAGGTTTAGAGTTCCTCAGTTGATATTGAGCAGTTCTTTGAAATAAGGAGGAATCACTCAGATAACACTAAAAGAAAGAAAGCAAGAGAAAGAGAAAATGTAAGAAAATACTACTCTGGTGATGAAGTAATGAATTAAATAGGACAAACTATGTTGAAACAGCAAATATGAAAAGCATCAGAGAATTATAGAAAGTATATGAAAAAAGAGTTGACAATACACTTAAGTATGTATATCTAAATGTATCAGTCATAGGCATTAGTGCTCTTATGAAGGTCTTGCATTGTAGGAAGATGAATTGTAAGTACCTCTTCTAGAGATGGTATACCCTCTTTAAAAGAAATAGATTTTATGAATGAAGAAAAACATATTTTGAGAGAGTGTTCTTCAGTCTACTTTTAGAAATATTTACATACACTATGAGTATGTCTGAGTTGCCAAAATTCATAAAAAAATGTCTTAAGATATTAGTGGTTTATTGGGTGCTGTGTTTACAAGCCAGGGAGTGAGACATGCAAGCAAATGATTCTCAAGAATAGAAGTTTTCATGTATGCCATGATTCATTTCATATTCTATCTCAGTTTGTGATCCTGAATTGTTAACCATGTGTTTGGTTAAATGTGTGGTAGGTAATTTAGTTTAAGTGAACTCGTATGATAAATTGATAATACAATTTTTATCTGAAAACTGCTGTTCAATGTTTTTAATTTGCAGATTGAATCATGAAGCTGTACCTGTGTTAGAAGAAAAGTTACCAGTTTGTGAAACAACTGAAAGATGTACCAGGGATGCAGACAGTTTAGACATGGAAGGTAACTAATGAAACTAAAGCAGGTACACTGTATGTTAATACTGATTCCATAAGTTTGTGGGCTTCTTTACCTTTTAGGTGAAAATCAAGCAAACATCTTTTGTGATGATTTCTAGCTATGCCTAAACTCAATAATGCTAGTTGTGTACCTTTTCATCATAATAAGATAAAATAATACAGTTTAGAGGAATTTGTCATTAAATGACAATATTGTCTTTAAGCCACGTTATTCCATTTACCAGTTATCATATAACTGAAGTGAACTTTTGACCCACAGATTTATTACAACTGTGCTGTGCAAAAACGGGTTGTATGTGGTGAAGCTCCTTAGATATTTAAGTTAGTGAGAAGACAGGAGTAATTTTAAAGTTTCCCTTCCTTGATCTGTTTTGATTTTTCAAAGTAACCTCTTTTAATGTATATTTTTCTAATCCTTCTAGGTATGATTATATTTCATGACCTTTAGTTACATGTAAATGATCATCTTCTCTGCAGTCCGATGCCTTATGCATGCTTAGAAGTAAGTTTTCTTTCAACTATTTGGATCATCATTCATCATCATTATATTACTCTAGGAGAAATGGGAAGAGGAGTTCAATTGTGATTACTTGATGCATGCGTTTATCAGCAAAAGCATTAACCAAGTTTTTGTATAGAAAACCTTGCCATATGTAGGAGGCATTGGTGACATTATAAAGTAAGTTGTTTATCTAACTGATGCATAGATGGAATGATGCAGTCACATGTGTATGCACATTAACGTTGGTTTCTTCAGTGAGAATACAGTGGTTACTGTGTGTGTGCAGTGGTATTTGAAACAAGTCAGATATTCCTGTGTGCTTGTTTGTATTTATGCAAATTCGTTTATTTTCTGTTTTGCGCAGTTGTATGTGTTTATGGTTTTATGTGCAGTTATATGAATGTGAATTAACTCATTGACTTCACATGCATTTCCATTTAATATTGTAAATTCTAGCATGTATAGAAATCAGATTGGAAGATGATTTGAAGTATGGAGGCTTGCTACAAATGATGTTTTCCTGAATAAGTCTTTTCTTATTTACATGATTTTAAAATAGTTTAGCTATTAGATTTCTTTTAAAGATTTTGTTTTGGTATTTATTTGTCAAAATATTGTTGTCCCTGACGATTTTGAACAAAGGTTATGTTTGTAAAAAGAGGACTTGCCAAACTGTCTTATGCTCATTAGCATAAATGCTTTAATGTGATAAGTGACATAGGTTGCTAAAATTATTCTAGCCTGTTTATATATGTAATGCAATTGACTTAACCTTTATTTTTATATCTCCTCTATATGGAACAAGTTAAGCTGAAATGCATGACCTTTTGTTATCAAGAGCTTCAAGACATATATGTATATATTGCTTGCTTTTGATGGTAGCTCTCTTTTTTCCTCAAAATTTTTGTATTTCTAATAGTTGATAGGGTGTGTACTTCTGTTGATTTCTTCTAGTTTGTTTGTAAAGGTTTATTGTGCATTCAATACATCAATACATATGGACAGGAATACATACATATAGCACATAAATGTACAGAATACACAAAGTGATATTGGTAGCTTTTGAATGATTTTTGTTTTAATTTTATTTGATTTAGCAGAAGTTTATGTAAAAATTAAACTTGTTGAGAAAAAATTGGAAACTTATTCTTGTTATGATAGAATGATGAATTTCTTCTGTATACTTAGAAGGCCATGTGCTTGTTCTGTTGTCTTCCCAGGCTAGTACCTGCAGGAAATAATTACCATGGTGTCTTCCTAAACTTTGAAATGTCACACACTTATTACATGTTATTTCATAGTAGCAGGATCTATCACAATGCTTGATTTTAATGAAGGCCATACCATTCCCAGACAGCGGGGGATGGTGATGCTAATTCCCGTGGGGTGGGGTGGCATCAGGAGTGGATGCGGGTGAGCAAGTGTAAATATGTACATGTGTATATGTGTATGTGTGTATATATGTGTATGTTGATATGTATATATATGTGTGCATGTATGTATATATGTATGTATGTGGGGGATGGGTCTTTCTTCTTCTGTTTCCTGGCGCTACCTCACTGACGCGGAAAACAGCGATCAAGTATAATAAAAAACTAAAAAAGATATATGTACGATATATTCATTTATATTTATTTATTGTACTTGATCATCAAGTATAATAAAAAACTAAAAAAGATATATGTACAATATATTCATTTATATTTATTTATTGTACTTGATCACTGTTTCCTGCATCAGCAAGGCAGCACCAGGAAACAGATGAAGAAAGACCTATTTACCCACATACACACATATATACATACATGCACATATATGCACAGCACATACATATACATACCAACATATACATATATACATACATGTACATACACATGCATATACACATGTACATATTCACACTTGCTGAGCCTAAGCCAGTTACCCATTTTTCTCGACCAACCCCTTGGGGTGGATGAACAGCTGGGTTGACTGTGGACTGACTGCCACAACCAGGATTCGAACCTATGCAATCAACCCTGGGCGGCCCGTGAATGCATCATGGTCTGGAATGCTAACCGCTACACCATGGAGTTTACATTAGGTTAAGAAAATTTTGCCAAGAAGCATTAAGTGAGAAGCTGAGCAGCTTTATGCTTGTAGAATGTGGGGAAGTGAATGATGTGTGAGCATATTTAGGGAGATTATTGTAAGGATTTGTGGAGGAGATGGTAAAGGGATGAAGTGAAAAGAGATAGCAATACTGAAGTAAGGAGAATTTGTGATAAGATAAGAAGGTAATGAATGGATATAAAGCACCAAAAATGAAAGCAGAAACTTTTAAGGAATAGTAAGAAATGGTTAGACAAGGATTTGAGGATGAAATTGAGAACTAAGCTCAATATAGAGGAAAAGATAATTCGTATGTATATTTTTGATGTATGTAATTAGTCTTCTTGCTTTTGTGAAGTAGAATCAGTAAGAGACAAATGATGGCCTTAGTTGCAAAAATCTGGTCTCTAGTAGTCGTGTGAAACCAGAGCTTAACTATCTAGAACGAAGCCCTACAGACTACTCCACAGCTTAACTTGGCTATATCATATGTCCTGGTTCAGCCCATTAAGAGCACATTGCCCTACTCCCACCCCCATATACCATATGGAGCCTATTTATACAATCCACTGCACATCACTAACCCTCCAGAATGTTCAGGTCCAGCATTTTAAAGCCTCCTCCACCCAGTCATTCCATTTCCTTCTCAGTCTTTCTCTTCCATTGTCACATCCATTTCTGACATTTATCCTCTAAATCTGTTTTTGATCATCCTTTTCATGTGCCTAGGCCATTTCAGCCTCCCTGAACTTCCATCGCAGCCAGACTGTACTTATTATCACACCTCTCTCTGCCTCTTGCATTCATTACAAGATCAGCATGCTTCACACTACACATTTTAACACTGCTAGGACTATGGTGCCTTCAAAAATATACATCCTTGCCCTACATACAGTAACCTTATTATCTATATCTTCCAAACACACCTAGGACCTTAATCCCATCTTCCACCTTATGACTCACTTCAGTCCCCATGTTCTATCTGTTGCCACATCCACTCCCAGGAAAATACATTTTAAGCATCCCTCATCCTTCAAGCCCTCCTCAGTTAAACATACAACAACCATCCTCATCACCCCTGCTGCACCTCATTACCTTACTTTTGTTTACATTTAATCTCAACAATCGCAATTTACACACCTTCTGATATACTTTTTCCAGCTTCTGGAGTTTCTCTTTGGAATCAGCCACCAGAGCCATGTCACCCACAAACAGCGGCTGTTTCATCTCCCATGGCTGCCCATCCTCAGCATACTGTAGATCCTCCCCTCACTCCAAGACCCTCTTGTTTAACTCCCTCACCACCCTGTCTATGGACACATTAAACAGCTATGATTATATCACACATCTTTAATATGAACCCAGTTTTATCATGAAACTCTCACCTTCCTCTCTTTCTACTTACACACATACATTCCTCTCCCAATAAAAACTTGTTACTGCATTTGGTAGCTTTCCATTTACCCCATGTATTTATAGCACCTTCCACAAGATATTCCTGTCATCCTTATCATACACCTATTTTAGATTCATAAAGGCCACGTTGAAGTCAGTCTCTTTCTCCAAATATTTCTCACTCAGTCTTCAGTGCAATCATTTGGTCCACACATGCTACCTTTCCTGAAGCCACTTTACTTGTCCCTAGTCCCATGCTGTGTGCATGCCATCACCCATGCAATTACCACTCTTTCATATACCCCCACCCAAGCAATCACCTCTTTTCCATACACCTTACCATGTATAATTCACAAACTTATACCTCAATAATTCATACATTCATTTTTGTTCCCAGTGCTTTTATACTAGAGCATGTTATATGCATTCTTCCAGTCCTCAGGCACTTCGCATAGGGCATATGAACATCAAAGAACCTGAGTGAACAATCAGCATCACCATCACCACCTTTCTTGGGAAACTTACCAGCAATCCCATCTCCTCCTGCATGTTTACCACACTTCATACAAGGTTTTTATGATCTCTCTTTTCACCATGCATTTCACCTTGTATCAAACACATCACATCCACCTCCATGTCATCTGACATATTCAGCATTTCCTCATAATACTTGTCCATCTGATTTTCATACCTTTTTTGCCTGCTACTAAACCCCTATCAGCTCTCCACATTGTCTTCCCCATTTCTTTCCATGTTTTTTCACACTGTTCACCTCCTTCCAAAGCATTTTCTTATTTACCCTGATGTTCATCTATTTCCACATCTGTAAAAATGTATCAGGAGCTTTCATACACATCACCCACACCCCATCTACTTCCGCACATATATTGGTACTAGGCATGATCAAATTTAGTTATGTAACTGTGTATTTTCTGTTACTTTTGAATGCTACTCTGTCATATCACAGTGGAAGTTTTTCCAGGCATGATGGATCTGGACCAGGCTCAACCATTTAAGGGTTAAGGATATTAGCAAAGAGAAACAGTTGTGACTGGAAAGGGCCGTCCCTGTACCCTAGCTGTGCCAGTGTGTAGGACCCAGGTTAGCTGTAGAATCACAGCTTCTTTTGGTTTCTCTTTCATAGCTGCAGGGCTCTGCTGATGTAACTCACTTCCTCTTCCTTCCTTTAACCCACTGAGCACAAAGCCCTTCTCTTGTGTCTATCATTTTATTAATTTCTGGATGTCAGGAAGTTGCACTAGAATTAAGAAATTCTAAAAGAATCATCTTCTCATCTTCAACTTTCTAAGAGATATATAGGCTTCCAAATATAACCATCTGGTACTGCACCTAGTGTACCAAGTCCTACTTGGATAAACACAGTGTAACTTATCACAGTTTAGAAGTGGCTAGTAGAAAACATGTGGATGGAAACCCTTTCTCTGTTAATTGTTAGAAACACATTCCAGTATGGTATCCCTTACAAACTAACTGAAAAATCCTGCATTAACCAGCAATGGAAGGTGCATGTATGACCATAAAAACTCACCATGTCTACAAATTTGGATACACATTGTTCATGTCTTACTAAAATAAGCTTTTGAAGTTCAGTCACCTCACCCAAAGAAGGACAAAGAGCTAAGAGAGAAGATCCAGGTGAAAAAAACAAAGGTGGTTCCAAAATTGAGAGAGCTAAGTTACAGGGAAAGGCTAAAGGTTTTGAATTTGCCATCCATGGAAGAGAGGTGAGTGAGAAGTGACTTGATCACAACTGTTAAGTTTTTGAAACATTTTGATGATGTGGACAGTGAACTGATTTTTGAGAGATATAGGGATAGAGCAACCAGAGGATCAGAAACTTGTTAAAAAAGATGTAAAGAAGTACTTTTATAGTATAGGAGTAGTGGGTGAGTAGAAAAGAATGACTGAGAACATGGTTGATGCAGACAGCATACATGAATTAAGGAAACTGCATGATAGTAGAGAATGTTCAAGAGATGGGCACCATTTGTGTAAAACTCCCACCCCTCACAGGTGATTACAAATAGGTAGTTAATTACATAGAAACACATATATCCAATGTACACAGCTCTCAGGCCTGCCTTTTATTACTGTTAATGTTCAGTGGTGAAACATTTGAAGCATATCGACACATCACTTGTGATGTGATTTTGTGGGCCACAACTTGCAGTTTTCATATTGGCATTGCCAGTGGCTGCACATTTTTCCTTGTATGTGTCCATGCTGTTATAATTGAGGCTGGCTCCTATTCTCATGTCCTATGCCATTGACTGTCATGTATAATGCAACAAAACCACAGCTTGGTATACACAAAACCACAAGTCTATCTGTGGTTACCACTGACTGCGTTATATGCCCTAGTTCAATCTGCTGACAGCACGTCACTATGAGTATACCACATGGCTCAGCATCCAATTTTATACAATGGCACTAGACCCCCTCCCACCCAAACCACTCTATAACTATCCACCATTCCCCAAGTACAAATTTAAAGCTTACCTGTCCTCACACTTTATTAGCCTCTACTCACAGATTCTCAACTCTCCTAACAAATATACTAATGACAAAACCCATCCATACTGAAATTACCTGACATGGATTGAACATCCAACCTCCCAACTCAGTCTTAAACTTTAACCCACTAGACGTATACCCATCAGAAAGCACATTCCCCAGACAAACACGAGTCACTTTTCCACTTACACACTGGACATCACCCATCTGTACAACACTACAAACACCATTTCACCATATCCCAAGACCCTTCATGTTCTACTCTAACTCCACCTTGGATGACAATAATATTCCTTCACTCCCTGATGTTCCTTTTACTAATCTTATGCCCCTAGCCGTAATCTCTTTTCTAACTGTCTTGAAAACGCTTCTCTGCATGGACACATGCAAGGCTTATGGTCCTGATGGCATCCACCCCCTTGTACTGAAAGAGTGTGCTTCTGAAATTGCGCCTGTGCTTGCTTATCTGTTCTGTTTCTGCTTAAGAAACACTTTTGTTTTTCCTTGGAAGCCTGCATTGATACATCCCATCCCTAAGAAGGGTGACCATGCTTACCTTTCTAACTATTGTCCTATTGCTTTGACATTTACCACTTCCAAAGTTTTTGAATCCCTCCTCAACTCCCATATCCGTAGACACCTCGAAACTCACAGTCTTCTCTCTAATAACCAGTATGGCTTTCATAAGGTGAGATCCACTGGTGATATTCTCTCCTGTCTTACTAATGTCTGGTCATCATCCCTGAAAGATTTTGGGGAGTCTTATGTAGTTGCCCTTGACATATCCAAAGCTCTTGACAGGAGTGTGGCATTAGGGTATCATCTCTAAGCTCTCCTTTTTTGGCTTCAGTCACTCACTTTGTTCCTTCATATCTAGTTTCCCCACTGGCCGAGCTGTCTCTGTGGTTGTTGATGGATCAGTCTCCCCAACTTTCTCCATCAGTAGCAATGTCCCTCAAGGTTCTACCCTGTCCCCTACACTTTTTCTCCTTTTTGTCAACAATTTCCTCACTTATACAAATAATCATGTGCACTCATATGCTGATGACTCAACACTGCATTCATCCACATCCTTCAATTCACCTCCTTCTCTCGCTTGATCTGCATCTCATCTTGACACAGCTTTCTCAGTAAACTCAGACTTGGACAGGATATCTCAGTGGGATAGACGTAATATAGTTTAATTTAATGCCTCCAAGACCCAGTTTCTACCCATCTCTCTGTCAAAAACTATCAACAATTCTTGTCTCTCCTTTGATGGTTTTGTAATTCCACCTCTTGACTCAGTGAACACACTTATTATTACTGTGACATCCACTCTTTCTTAAAAAACCTATCTTACAGGAATAGCTAAATCTACTTCTAAAAAACTGGGTTTCCTGTTTAGATGTTGAAACTTCTTTTCTTCTAAACAATTTCTTCATTTATACAAAGGATTGATCAGTCCTTGTATGGAGTACTGCTCTCACATCTGGGGTACTTCTAGCTCTGCATCCTTACTTGACAGCTTTAAGTCACTAGCAGTCCAACTTATAAACTTTCCAAGTTAATTTCTACACTTGACCCCCTTTAGCTCTACACTGCAATGTTAATTCACTTTTCCTCTTCTATAGGTATTACTTTGGTTTTTGCTCAGAAGAGCTGACTGTGTGTGTGCCACCACCACTAGCTAGACCACGCAGTACTCAGCAAACTGCTGTGTCACATGATTGCTGTGTAGCCATTGGCAACTCAAGGATGGGCCATTTTGATAAATGTTTCTTTCACTATACCTTGAAGCTTTGGAACTCTCTACCTTCTCATGTCTTTCCCAATAACTATGACCTGGAGCATTTTAAAAGACAGGTTTTTCACTTCCTCCAAAATTCATAAATACTTTCCCTTGTCTCTTCTTTTTCCCTTTCATAATCCTCTCTATATTTCAATTAGGGCCCAGCCTTGATGTGGACTTTTGTCCAAGACTAAAGCCTTAAAAGAAAAGATTAAACACACAGCATTTACTACTCAGTTGCTCTGCATTTTTTGCACATCCTTGCATATATAACATTACAACACTTCATGACCTTAGGTCCCATCAGGTGGACATGGCCAATTTTCTGAGTGCTACAGGAGCTTCATAAGGATAGAAGGGACTTCAAAGGCAGGAAGTAAGTAAGCAAGCACTGCATGACTCCAGTTTGCTCTGTCTCATGCATGCCTTACACCTTCCTGTTTGTTTAGGCTCTAAGCACTCAAAAACTTTTTCACTCTATTCTTCCATCTCCAAATCAGTCTTCCCCTTCTCCTTGTCCCCTCCTCCTCTGTCTGACACATCCTCTTCATTAACCTCTCCTCTTTCATCCTCTCCATAGGTTCAAAACATTCCAGCACACCCTCTTCAGCATTGTTAACATACTCTTCTTATTGCCACACCCCTTTAACCCAATGATTTCATAGTCGATGAACCCTCTCTTCACCTCATATTGTCCTAAAACATGTAATTTCCAACACATTCACTCTCTTCCATTATATGATTTCTTATTTAGAACCCATGCCACACCATCAGGACTACTGTTCCATCAAACTTACCCATTTTGCCCTCACCAACAATGACCTCTCTTTATACACCCTATTCAATGTGCCCAGAACTATACTGCTGACTTTAATAACCTTGCTTTTATTTACACACTTTCAACTCTCTTTTTTTCTCACACTCTCCCAAACTCAGACACCAACTTCTGCTGTTTCTGACTCGAATCTGTTACCAGCATTGTTTCATCAACAATCAACAACTGACCCACTTTCCAGGCCCCCCTCACATTCAACATATTGCAGACATGCTCCCCTATCCAGGACCTTTCTATTTACCTCCATTTCCACCCCATACGTGAACAAATTAAACAGCCATGGAGACATCACACACCCCTACTATAAATCCACCTTAACCCAGGATCACTTATCCTCCTCTCTTCTTTCTCAGACACATGCCTTACTCTTTTGATAAAAACTATGCACTGCTTGTGGCAGCTTTCCTCCAACGCCATATTTTTGTAACACCTTTCATAGATTACCTCTATCAACCCTCTCATATGCTTCCTCCAGATTCATTAAACACCTCATACAAACCCGTTTCTTTAAGTATTTCTTGCACACATTCATCAAAGTAAAACCTAATCCATACATCCTCCACTGCTCCATAAGGCACATTGCTCCTCCCCAATCTGAAGCTCTATGCATGCCGCTACCCTCTCAGTCAGTACTCTCCCATGCAACTTATTAGGTACACTCGAGAAACTTGCCTTTATAAAATGATACTATACAGACATTCTGCTAATCTTAAGGAGCCTCACCATGAGCCTTACTTAAATTGAAAATTTTAATAATCAATCAAGACAGTCACCTCCTTTCTTGAGAAATTTAACTGCTTTCTCATCCACTGTGGCTGCCTTGCCACACCTCACATTAGACAAGGCTTTCACCACTTCTCTTTTCACTAAACCAATTTCTTTGACTCTGTCACTTTGCTTAACTCCCCGATGCAACACCCACATCCACCACCTTATCATCAAACGCATGCAGCACTCCTTCAGAGTACTCACTCCATCTCTTCTTTACCTCATCTCTGTCTGCTATTACCTCATTTTTAAAGTGTTCTTACTGGAATCACATTTTCATTATTGTGATTTTTTTTATGAAATACAGGTGTAATGTAGAATTCTGCAAATTATCTATGACAAACTGGATTACTGTGCAGTGTGGATAATCATTAAGCACCTAATTAGATTATAACTTAGTTATAATCTGTATAACCTGTTATTGTTGTACCTGGTTGCTAGGGTTCAGTCATTATAACAAGGAAAACATTGTTGTGACCTTATGACATAGTCAGAGATAAAATGGCATTAAGAGTAGTGAACATTCTTAAGATTTATTGTTATGAACTTGTGATTACATGTGAGAGCATATATACAGTAATAATGAAACAGATAACTACCACACACACACTAAATGATTACTCAGCAGGGCACAGTTGTATAGGGCACTTGTGGGGGATTATATGACTGACAGTTGATAATACTGAAAACAAAAGGGGAAACAAGTAAAGACACATGACAGAACAGTAGGGGAACTGACACTTGGAGATTACATGGGAACTGTGTACAAACAGCTAAGCTTACCCATACCCATCATCATACCTCCACCCTAGACCTTTGCCTACAGCAACATGCTAACTAACTCTCAAAGACAACACTTCAGCTGATTAAGCTGTTGGAACTGAAGAGCTAAAAGTATCACATCGTGTGAATGTATGTTCTGTATTAACTTGTTCCACGCAGTGTTTTAAGGCTCCGCTGTTCATCTTGCAGTTTTGATCCAGTGGACAGCCAAAAGCAACACATGGTGTGAACACACACAGTGTGGTAACTTGTGGTTCTCACTTTTGCTTGTACATATCCAGTACCAAATGTTTTGTGGCCCTACTGCTCATCCTATGGTTTTGACCCTCTGGGCAGCTAGATGTATAACTCTCATTGTAAACAAGAATAATTTAAGATAAAAGATGGGCCATTTGGGTTAAGTTTAATGCTATTCATATAATTCTTAACTTGCCTTACATACACTTGCAGGTCCAATACACTGTGGATAACTACAGGAATAGTCTTTGTTGCTCAGAAGAAGATCCATTGGACATATACGTATGTGTGCAGATGCATTTGATAAACCATTTAAAATATTGTTCAAGATGTCACTAAAAAGGCAGAGTTCTGAGGGAGTGGAAAGGGACAAACATCATACCTGTCTATAAGAAAGGAGACCGGGAGAAGGTGCTGAACTATAGACCAGCAGAGCGTGATATAACCCCATAGCTTTGTTAGTAGGTGGTGGTAGGGTCTGTTGTGTGCAGCTATACTTATTCTATGAACACAGTTGGATTGCAGCAGGCATATGTTGGTCACATTTTATAACCTCATGGCCAAATAGTTCTTGTGCACGACCAACGAAGTCATCTGGAGCACCTGCAGTAGTCACATTGTGTTGCAGACAAATGTATGGACTTCAGGGCTGCCACTTCATGATGGATCATCTTTGGATCATATCAAACAGCAGCCATGAAACACCATCTTGCAGCAGGAGTGGAGTATATGTGGTGGCTAGTGTTTCTTTTGGCCAGGATTACACTTGTGTTGGCTGCCAAGTCACATCTGTTAGTCTGAACCCATCCGGTAGTGTAGGCTCAGCAGGACAGCAGGGGAAATAGAGAGGTTTGGGTGAGAGGGTCACAGAGCTGTCTCTTTTGTTGCAGGTGGGGTTGGAATGTGCCTCAGAGCATGCCCCACTAACCAAAACCATATGGTCAAATGTCTGCTTGGTACACCAGCTATCTCAGGGCTTCTCAGGAATGTCTGGTTAGGGGTAACTATAGCTATTTACTGAAATGTCCAGTCATGGATCATAGCACATGGCTGCAGCCACATCTTTAGGCATGGCTGGGAACCTGTTGAAGACAAATCTCACCAACAGGCATGTTACAGTACTATGAAAGATAGGACTTGCTCTCCGTGAATGGGAACATAATTAAAGAAGTGGACATAGTTGATCTGACCTCCACACTACAGAGGTGATCACAGTGAGCCTGTGATTGGCATTGTTGCTTACAGTCTGTCAGTGATACAGATTTTTGTTCTTAGCTGTCCCTTATGTAACCTCTTTCTACACACCCTACCCCTACAAGATTAGTGACTCATAATTAACAATCACAGGTTATCAAAACCTACATTGACATCATACTATGTTCTCCTGTGCCAGCAGATATGTTTCTCATCATGCTCTTTAATGCAAGGAAGGGAATGTCTCATCAGGGAACTTTTTGTCTCAGGTAAAGAAGCCATGATTAGTTTCATGTGACCCATCCCTCTGAATGATGGCTGGATGCCAGTATTTGGGATTCCCTACACTCACTATTACATAACTCACTCTAAAAAATATAATATCTGAAGTATACATAGTACGGTTTGACTATTCATGTACCACCCATAGATGCTGTCAACCAATCATCTTTAGTCATATTGCTCTGTTTCAACATTTTTACTGAAGGGTTTGCCTTAAATTGTTCAGTATAAAAGGAAGCCATTGTTAACTATTATATGTAACAAGTGGCATAGGGTGAAAGGCCATGATTTTTTCAGATTAATGCACTGATTTCATAAACTGAACTTGGCTGGCTGGGCAATGAATATCTAAAATCTCCACAACTAGGGAAATAGTTTGATTAACTTGTGATCAGGGCACAGGGTAATTTTTTAACTTTACATATTACATTTATGGGAATATATTATGTTGATCCCTAAAAACATTTAGAACTCTGATATCTGGTTAATAGGGAAATCAGCTCCTGGATGGGTCCCTTTTGCCATAACTGGTTGCTAGGGGACATGTTTTAACAAAGTAAACACTGGTGTGATCTGTTATATTCAGACAGGGATGAATTGGATTTAAGGGAAACAGGCAGTTTTAAGATATATGATTATTAACAAGATAACATGTGAGGAAATGTGTATAATGCTGAAAAGATGGTTAATAATCACAGACACTTAATAATTACAGCTGATAATGCTGAACATACAAAAGAAGAGACAAGTAGTCTGGGTACTTCATGTTAATGATATTTCCTTAGTTGTACAAATAGCTCAGGTGCAGAATTTTGGACAAGAGGATAATTCACATATTTTCTCTTTCAATTGATAGATATTTATTTCATTGGTTAGACCAACATGGAAATGCCACTTTTGATGGAAAAAACTTATTTGAATACTGTCACAAAGCATTGTTTTTATATTTCTATCTTATTAATCCTACAATTGGTTGCAGGTCTAATCTGTGGAACTTCTACATGTCATATGTGTGTGAGCATGGATTCCATCTTTGTGCCTGGTGTGTGGGGGCCTTATTACAGTGCTATGATTCCTGGTTGTTGGCTCACTGAAGGTGGGCAGAGTGCAACTGGTGCTCTTGTTGATCACCTTATAAAGACTCATCCAGCTGCCAGCAAGTGCCCTGACGAGTAAGAAGAATGATTTTTCTGTATCCATATTTTGTGCATTGCTGTAAGGTAAGTGTTTTTTGTAGATTAGTTTCTTTAAAGTCTTAAGCAAATTCATGCCTACTAAAAAGAAATACTTTTGCCATGCTTTGTGCCATAATAGTAACTCAGTCATGTTGATAGTCTTTGCTTCTAGAAAGGAGTCAACTCAAATTGCTGAAAAACCATTTTCATAATGCCTTCAGCAAGGCATGGCATTTACACATACAATTAGCTTGAAATGTGTTCATTAGTATTTGCCATAATCTGTTTTAGCCCTTTCAGTTTTTTCATTTCATTCTTAAATAAGTTATTTAAAGTTAGGGAGTCTTTAGATGAGAATATACTGAAGAAGGTGAATCTGTTGGGTATGAAATATTTAAGGACAATGTGTGAAGTGAGGAGGGTTGATCGAGTGAGAAATGATAAGATGAGAGAGAGGTTTTGTAGTAGGAAGATTATGGTTGAGAGAGCTGAATGGGGTGTGCTGAAATAGTTTAGACCATTGAAGAGAATGAGGGAGGAGAGGTTGACAGAGAGAATATGTTTATTAGAAGTAGAGGGTCAAAAAGAAGTGGGAGACCAAATTGGAGTTGGAAGGATTGAGTGAAAAAAATTTTGAGTGGTCTGTGCCTGAACATGCAGTATGAATTGGACTGATGTGGTATAGAGGGGAATAATGCTGTCAATAGAATGAACCAGGGCAAATGAAGTGGCAGAGAGAAAGTGCAGAAAGGTTTGTGGGGTCTGGTTTTGGATGGGGAACTGGGGTTTCTGTGCATTACACATTACAGGTAGATGGTGGGTATGAGTAAACGAGGCCATTTCTTAATATGTTCCTGGCTCTATTGCTCTAATGTAGAAAGCAGTAAAAATTTTTGAATATATGTATATATAGTATATTGCAAGAGGTCACAGTGGTGCATGTGATCTAGTATTTGCAGATAACCACAAGGAAAATGAAATATGAAAAGTGATCACATCGTCAGGGGAGATAGAAGACGTAGAACAGTCAGCTGATATACAAGGAAGAGATGAAGCTAAGATGCCATTGGTAAACAAGCGTTACTGGATGATGATGTTCAGGTGTGGCATCATGCCTGTCATAAAATTTTATTATGTGAACAGGAAAGGGAACTGCTTACAAATTTTGCCTGCAACAAAGCTATCCAGTTTGTATAGACCTTTACTAATATTAATGTTGCAATTTTTTTGTGTATTTAATAATAGGAGATTCAGTGATATTTCTCATGGTAAAGGAGTTACAGTTAATAACTGAATTAGCATTTCTCCAGTCAGTACAATGGTCATAATTCTTAACACGATTAAACAATGCATTTGATTCTTTTGATGTTTTTATACTATATTTATGTTGCTGAGGTCTAACGTAAAGATTCTTACCAGTCTGCCCAACATAAAACATGTTACAGTTTTTACAAAGGATTCTGTAAACATAGCCCACAGAATTTTCTGGTGAGTTTTTGATTAAGATATTCTTTATAGTATTGTTATTGCTGAGGGCTACATTTACATTAAAGAATTTAAACAACCTGGGAAGTTATGTAGAATTATCACTAAAAGGGAGAACTAAAAGATTCTTGGTATCAAGGGGATGTTTGGGTTTAACTCTACAAAATGATTTCTTTGCCAGCTTAAGATATTTATAAATGAAAGATCCAGGACACTTTAACTTGGATCCAGTTGAATATACCTTCTCAAACTTATCATGAATAAATTCTGGACAGCATATACATACTGCCATAAGGAACATCGACTGGAATGATGACAGTTTAACTCTGCCATTTTGAGCTGAGTAATAATGAATATAAGAACAAACATCGGTGAGTTTTATGTATATGCTAAACTTAAACATGTTTCTATCCCTATGTATCATGTAATCTAAAAACAGTGACATACAAGTATTTTCCACTTCCACAGTAAACTGAAAGAAAAATTACTAAAATTTCTCCCTTTACTTAATGATTTAGTACCTTCTATCAAATTTACTGTGGAAGTGGAATATAATTGTTATCTCATGGAGCAAAAATGAGTGTCTTTGAAAGAAAAGTAGTTCCAAGAACATTATATGGTTGCAAGGCATGGGTTATAGATAGGATGGTGCTAAGGAGGGTTGATGTTTTGGAAGTGAAATGTTTGAGGACAATGTGTGGTTTGAGGTGGTTTGATCAAGTAAGTAATGAAGGGGTATGAGAGATGTTTGATAATAAAAAGAGTGTGGTTGAGACAGCAGTGCCTTTAGTGCCTCACCCTTAACAGGCCACTGGCAGAGGGCCAGTCTAGCACAGTGTTTGCAGAGGCTCCTTCCTAATGTTCCTACAGACTACTTCTGCTTAATGTTCCTACCTACTACTTCTACCTAATGTTTCTACCTAAGTCCTACCTAAATATTCCTCCCTACTACTTATATCTATTGATCCTGCCATTTTGCCTAAAGGCAGGGCTAGCACATAGCACTCACCACAGGAAATCTAGAGTTACATAGAATGAGCTGTGTGAGTTAAGTGTTGTCAAGTGTTGTGTGTGACAGGGAGAGACATTTTGTGTGTTTGTGGACAGAATACCAGCAGTCTGCATGTAGGTGAGGCAGAAAGAAAAGACAGCTTCCTGGGTCAGAGGAGTGCAACTTGACAACCAATGAAGTGCCGGCTCACTATGCAGCTATCACTAACCCTCCTGTTACCCAGGTGGGTAGTACAGGTAATATACCTCCCTGGTCATTGGCTGCCTACCAACTACTACCTACAGGATTGCTTGTCCCAAACTGTATGTGTGTGAAATATTTTTTGTTTACACAAACTTGTTTGTGAAACAGTTCAGTTTTATTAGCTGTCAAATAGATTTGTTTTGAAGATTAACTGTCAACTGTCATTTTTTGGGATCTGGGGGTGGGAACTTTGTGAGTTTATTAAGCAAACATTGGCTATAATAAGATTTTGAATTAATCAGCCATGTTATGCTTCACTGGACTCAGGATATTTAATTAATGGTTAAATAAAGATGGATTCTTGAATTAGTTATTGCTGTATTTTTCTCTGTCATATTTTCAGATAATGATTGTATTAAAATAACTGTTAAACCTAGATGGAAACAGGTTGGTAATGACTGTGTTTTAACCAATTTTTCCTCAGAAATATATATGATTGGCTTGAGGGGATCTTGGCAGAGATGGCAAAAGAGCAGTCTATCTCAAATCCTGCTTTTCTCACCAAGGACTTGCATATTTACCCAGATTTCCATGGAAACAGATCTCCTCTGGCAGACCCTACTATGGTGGGAATGGTGTGTTTGTCAACTTTTTGTTCACATGTGCTAATTGTATTTTTCATTGTCATGCATATTATTTGGTGATTGCGAGCATATTGGATTAACTCTTTGGTATACTTGAATCATTGTGACATGTAAGGAAGGTAAGTGAGTTTGAAGTGAAGTGAAGGTTAGCCTTATCAGTGAGAAAAATACAAGAAATGAAGTAACAAGTGACTGAGAATTCAGATATAAAGTATTTTAGTCATTTTATTAGGGATAGAGAACTGTGGGCTGTGATATTTGCTATGAGAAAAACTAGAAAGATGAACCATTCATTTGCCTCATATGTATAGAAGTGGAAACAAATTTAGTTAGGTAGCATGGGAGCTTATTTCTGTGCCTCTCCAGCTTACATACCACTGATACCAAAAGAGTGAGTACCTCTTCATCTGCTGACCATCATGAACCTCTCAGATACAAGCTAGATGATTGTATCAGGCACTTAAAGCTCTACCTCATCCAGCTGAGGAAACAAACCAACAAGCTTCACGTTTCCAACATCAGCTGATTTTGACTACCAAGTGTCTGCATTATATGAAGAAATTATACAAAGAAATGTATAAAGAGAGTATTGTGTCTGTAGTCACAAATATAGGTAAGATGCTAATTTTTGGAAGGGATTGGAAATTAGATCAGATCAATTTACATGGTGAAGAACTGCAAGTTGTGGAGAAGTTTATATACTTGGGATAAAGTTGTGGGAAAGCAAGAGATGAAAGTAGTCCTGCAAGGGAGAAAAATTGGAATGCACTGAAAGCTCTGGTGAATGAGAAAGATTTAAGGATGGAGTTTATCAGACAAGAGTACTCATTCTCTTGCCCTAAAGGAGTAAAGACGTTTCCCATACTTTATAGAAATAACTAGGAATACGAAAATACTCTTTTTTTATCTTTTGAAAAATTAGGCCATTGCCTTTCAGGTTTGGAAACTTACTTTTTTATGAAAGTGCAGTTAAAAGTGGGCTCAAACTATTTCATTTTTGTAAGGAAAGATCATTTACTATTCTCTTGATACTGTACCAGAACAATGTATCTAAAGAACAATCTTGTTTAAAATTCTTTTGTTAATTACCATCATTAGTTTTGCATTCAATTTCAGTTCTGCTTAGGGAATTTAAGCTTCAGGATTGGTAATGGGGCTTAATTTTGGGTTCAAAAAGTCGTAAAAAAGAAAATTTTCCAACATTTTCAAGTGAATGCATTGTGTCTTCCTCCATATGAT
Organism: Panulirus argus; assembly: GCA_038088735.1. NCBI lineage: Eukaryota > Metazoa > Arthropoda > Malacostraca > Decapoda > Palinuridae > Panulirus > Panulirus argus. Next base: position 9,239 of record JAYMFT010405829.1, on the reverse strand, counting down.
CACTTATAATCATGTGCAGTACAGAGGGAAACACATCCAAATTTTCTTCTCTGCACCCACCAAAAACTTAAATTCATAAATTCATTTCATCTTTGATGAATCACTGTCTCTTATGTGGTGATGATTCTGTCTTCACCAGATGCATAGCAGACGTTATTTTTTTTGGGAATGGAAGCATTTATCCCCTCTTCCTCCAAAACGACCTCTTCTTCCAGTCCATGGTTAAACTGTTCCTGTTCTGAGGCCATTGAGGCAAGGGATCAAGCATATTGGGCTTGGAAAAACTCCTTCCTCTGACTCACATTCAGCTTTTATCATTGCTTGTAATCATTGCAAGTACATTATCCTTTAGAAAAAAGCATTCCTTTATTCAAGGGATATGCAATAACCTCTCCTTGTCATCCACTGATAAATCTTTCTGTTCTTTAGCGAAGGGCATCGCTAACAACTTCTTTCACTTTACCTTTCCTTCATTTATCCATTCTGATGATGGTACTATAGCTGTCTCTCCCTTAAACATTTGGTTCCTGTTTCTCCTCTAACTCCTCCTTGGATGACTCTAACATTCCCTCACCCCCTGAAGCTCCTCTTACTAATCCTATGCCCCTCCCCATCATCTCTTTTTGGACTGTTTGAAAAGTGCCTCTCTCTGAACACAAACAAGACTTATGGTCCTGATATCATCTATCCATGTATACTGAAAGAGTGTGCCTCTGAATTTGCATCTGTGCTTGCTTGCTTGCCTGTTTAAAAACTAAAACTTTATCTTCTTCATGGAAGCATGCGTTGATACATACATCCCTAAGAAGCATGACCATTCTTACTCTAACTATCGTCCTATTGCTTTGACATCTACCATTTCCAAAGTCTCTGAATCCCTTCTCAACTCACATATCCTTAGACACCTTGAATCTCACAGTCATCTCTCTGATCACCAGTATGGCTTCCATAAGGCAAGATCCAAGGGCAATATTCTTTCCTATTTTACTTATTTCTGGTCATCATCCCTGAAAGATTTTGGGGAGTCTTGTGTAGTTGCCCTTGACATATGCAAAGTTTGTGACAGGATATGGCGTCGGAACCTCATCTGTAAGCTTCCCTCTTATTGCTTCCCTCCTTCACTTTGTTCCCTGATATCTAGCTTCTTCTCCAGCCAGTCTGTCTCTGTGGTTGTTGATGTATCAGCCTACTATCCCCTTTCTCTGTCAACAGCAGTGTCCCTCATGGTTTATCAATGACTTCCTCTTCCACAAATAACAAAGAGCACTCATACACTGATAACCTTAATGCTGCATTTACCCACATCCTTCAGTTCTGCTTCTTCTCTCATTCAATCTGCATCTCATTTCAACACAACTTCCTTAATAAACTCAGACTTGGACAGGATATCTCAATAAGGTAGACAAAATCTAGTTAAGTGTAATGCCTCCAGGACCCACTTTCTACCCATCTCTTTATCGAAAACTCCTGACAACTCTCATCTCTCTGATGGTTCTGTAATTCCACCTCTTGACTCAGTGAACATACTTAATATTACTGAAACATCTACTTTTTCTTGGAAACCCCACATTATGGGAATAGCTAAGTTTGCTTCTAAGAAACTGGGAGTCCTGTTTACATGTCAAAATTTCATTTTTTTCTGAACAGTTCCTTTGTTTATACAAGGATTGATGTGTTCTTGTTTGGAGTACTGCTCTTATATCTGGGGTTGTGATAGCTCTGCAATCTTACTTGACAGAGTTAAGGATTGATGCATCCTTGTATGGAGTGCTGGTCTTATATCTGGGGTGGTTATACCTCTGCAATCTTACTTGACAGAGTTAAGTCGAATACAGTCCGACTTCTGAACTCTCTCAGGATAACTTCAAAACTTGAACTGCTTGCCCTACACTGCAGTATTGTTCACTTTCCCTCTTATATATGTATTACTTTGGTTTTTGCTCCCGAGAGCTGGCTGTTTGTGTGCCCATACCACTATTTAGACCACGTGGTACTCAGCAAGCTGCTGCATTACATGATTTCTGTGGCCATTGGCAATCATGTGAGGGCCATTTTGATACTGTTTCTTTCCCTAAACCTCAAAGTTCTGAAATCTACCTTCTCATGTCTTTCCCAATAACTGTGACTTGGCTCATTTTAAAAGACAAGTTTTTTCACTTCTTCCAAAATTTTTAAATACTTTCCCTTGTCTCTTCTTTTTTCCTTTCATAAACCTCTTTATATTTCAGTGAAGGCATGGCTTTTATGTGGACTTTTGCCTGTGACAGGAGCCTCCAGCTTAGAAAAATATTCATCTTTGTTTCACCTTCAAAAATTGCATCTTTGTTATACCCATGATAAATTCACTTCACCCGCAGCAGATGCATTTTCACTTGATTCTTGAAGAATACTTCTTCACAGCACCCTTATTGCCAATGGCCTTTGACCTGAGTTCTATGGGTCAGGTCAGAGGCCATTTTCTCAGTACCTTCATATTCACTACTCCATCATCTTTACTATTCCCATGCCACAATGGCTAAACACATCTGCACTGCATCCTTGGCACCACAGGTCTTTGATTTAACCCTTACAGATCATGTCAACCATATTATCAATTTACCCTCAAGAAAGTAATTTTCACTATACCCTAAATCAGGGGTTCCAAACCTAAAAGTAGCTAAGTATTCTTCTTGGAGACATAAAGCCATGAAGACTTCTTCAGTGCTGTCAAAACATATGTTGTATCAACAAAGTCAGTAAATTTCCTCTATCAGTGCATAATATGAAAGTGTTATTAACTTGAGTTGTTTTGGACTGCTATATTCAATAACCATAGTTCCTCAGTTACCCTAATTTTCAGTTTTGATAAATATTTACTGTAATCATGAATAAGCTGGTTCATTTTTGAATGGGGTCACCTTAACCTTGGAAAAATTAAAATAGTCTATCATCAAAGAAAGGTTGGGAACTACTGCCCTAGGTAATCTTAAAATCTGTTTACCCTTAATGAATGTATCTTCACTCCACCCTTGACATCACTGCCCTTTGATGGGACTCTTACAAGTCAGGTCAGAGGCCTTGGAGTGGTGAAGATTCATTTGACCTAACCTGTACGGGTCAGGCCAAATGCATCTTCACTAAACTCGGGTAGAGCAGCTTATTGTTAGAAGATTAGAAGAGTAAAAGGTAGCATAGCAGAACAGTATGTTTTTCTGTAGTTGAGAAGGGAAACATAATATAAGAGTACTAGAGATGTATAACCTGTACAGTTAAAATCAGGAAGATACATGGAATGAACATATGAGAGGCCATGTACTGTAAAGAAGTCATTAATTGTCTTTTAGGATAGTGTGGTCATGTAGAATGTATAGCAGGTGATAAGTTGATGAAGATGGTATATAACAGTCACAGAGAAGGTACTAGGAGAAGTTGATCAAGGATAAGATGGATAGATGTAGTGACATTTTATTAGAGCTAAGAATAATTATTTTGTTTCCACAGAAAGGCAACATATTGTTTTTGCTATTATTTTAATTTCTTCATTATTTCCTTCCAACAGTGAGTGCCTTGGTTTAGTGAATATGCATTTAACCTGACCCTTATCTGTCTGGTCAAATGCATCTTCATTAAACTAGGGCTGTTGACCTGTTCGAAGATGATGGTGTCAAGGGTGTAATGAAGAAGTTTGTCAGAGGTGACATGACAGTATGTTTGACAAGGGTGAAGTGAAGGATGTTGTGGATGATGTAAATTTGGGGTTATCAAGAATATATAGTGAAGATGCATTTACCAATGGTGAAGATGCATTAGTTGAGGTTGAAGTGAATTTAGGTTTACCAAGGGTTTATTGAAGATGCTTTTGTCATTGATGAAGTCAAGATGTGTTTGTTGAGGGTGAATTGAATTTTGATATAAAAGGACTGTAGTGAAAATGCATTTTGAGAAGGTTAAGTGAAGTTAACCTCAGGCCTGCCTTGTAAGGCTAGTGGTTTCAGGGGTGTAGTGCACTTAAGGTTGAAATAAAGTTAAGGATGTAGTGCAAATGATCTTTGACTTGCAACTTATTGGTCAGGTCAAAACCTGGTGGCAGGTCAAAGGCTAATGATGTCACAGGTGTAGTGAAAGGGCCTTTGACCTGACCCATAAGGGTCAGGTCAAAGGCCAGTGGTATTGAGAATGTCATGAAGATTTGTATGTTGTGGATGAGGTTGAGATGAATTAGTTGAGGGTGAAGTAAAGATGTTTGTGTAGTGTAGGTTGATCAAGTGGGTAGTAAAGATGCATTTATTGAGGAGAAATGAAGATACATTTCTCAAGGGCAAGTTGAATATAGGTTTGTTAAGGGTGTATTGAAGATGGGCTTGGTAGGTCAGATGAAAATGCCGGAGGAATAATTGGGATGGAATGCAGTGGAAGTATTTTGTGTATGGTGGCATGAATGAAGATGTTGGTCTCAGTTGACAAATCAACTTGATGGGTAAAGTAAAAAAGTAAGAAGCATTTTAATAAACATAGATGAATCACTTTAGCATACTGGGCAAGAGGTGAGGATGTGTGTGATTTGATGTTTGGGGGTTGTGTTTACATGATACCCACCATTAACCCATTCACTTCGGCCGGTACCTATGTGTCATGGTTTTCTACTTTCTGTTCATTGCTGCTGGTGCATGTACATACAAAATTCTTAAATTGCCTGTCTTTGCTTTGAGGCAAAATATACAGCCATTAATGCTTGTGTTTGCATCCTGTACATTGGTGTTAGATGCCCCAGCCAAGAAAATTTCCACACACCAATCAGTTTCTGCAAAAAGATTTAGGAAGTATGCATGAAATTTTTTAAGAAATGCTAACTATTAGTGATGAAAATCCTTTATATTTATACGTTATTTGCTTGCCAAAAAAAAAAACACTTCCAAAAATACCACAATCTCAATTTGAACACCTGACGGTATTCCTAGCATACTTCATATGTCTAGAAATGCAGCTTAGGTATTCTTTAGAACATTTTGAGAACTTTACACACACAGAATTTACAGTGGATGCAGGTTGCCAATCAAAAATACGGCAGCCTTGGGACCTTGTGGCTGCCGGATTTTGTATTTTTCTGGAAAAATGATTGATTGCCTCCTGACTCTATATATGTTATATATATTGTAACAAAATTAGTACAGTACTTTAAAGTAAGAAAATTAAACACTAAATGAAAAGCAAATGAACTTTTAATGTTGAACAACTAAATAAAATGTTTTGGGTACCATAAAATGATACAGTACTCTACTGGTAACATGCTGAACTTGCAGCACAGTTCTGAAGAATTTTCAATTAGTACTGTACACAGTAGAAAAAGTTAAATACAGGTAGTAGGTGGGTTGTCAGGATCATCATCTTCATCACTAACTGGAACAACAGCATCCTTCAAAGCTTTGAAACCTGGGAATTTTTAAACTATACTCACCATGCAGGTACAGACCATACCGAGATTCATGCCAGAAAACTGACGGAACCAGAATAATGATTGCTGGATTTTTGATTGGCAACCTGTATATGTCCTGCCAAGAGCAATGTAATCCCCTTAAAAACTGATCAATATATAGTCAACACTGTCTGACATGAGGACAAAATCAAATCTGACCACAAATCCAAACATGGTTACAAGGATAAACCCATAGGAACAACAGGTACACCGTATGCCCCAACCATAGCAGAAGGGGACATAAAAGATGCAAAAGAGTTTCAAGTTAGACAAATGAACAATGGAGTAAAGTTTTTTCACATGAGAAAATTTGGTTTTGATCTGTATGTCAACATGAAGGAGCATAGGTTTTGAAGATTGAAAATTATTTATCAACAAAAGGTAAAACCCTATGAGCATTAGCAAGAGCAGTTATTCACATGAGGCTTAAAACTCAGAAAGTGTGGGATTAAATCCATGAAACTTCACTCCCTTTGACCATATTAAAACATATAAGGTTAGTAAATGCTAATTCATAAGATTAAACAATATAGTAACCTGCTCCAGCCAAGTCTGTTATAGTGCTGAGGCTACAAATCTAGGGGACATTAAAAGAAGGAAGCTATCGGCTAATAAAAATCACAATCCATTTAAGTATATGGAGAGGAAAATTTTTGATAAGCTATTATCAACATAGACCAAAACTGGATCATGCCTTTCAAGAGAAGAGCAATTTAAGATAGTACAGAGAAACCAATTCATACAGTTCATCTTTTTGGGGGGTTGACCCATTAGAAATTGAATTCTGTTACAACCAAAATTTTTCCAAAGGGCATTAGATATTTAAAGTTTTAACATGTGAACCAGAAGGTTTCCATAGTCAAACAAGTATGCTGTACATGTACCCTCAAGGCTGGATGTGTTCAGAGAGAAACAAAAGACAACCCTACTTTGTCCTTATCAATATTTTTCCATTCCTATTTCCTTATCTTGTAGTACTCATTACTTGTTCTCTTATGCCTTTAAAATACTAGCCAGTTCCAGTGCCATCTTTATCTCCTTCAGAGTACACATCTAATCTCCTTATTTTTGGCATTCTTTACTGAACCACATCTTTTTCAACCTTCCTCTTCCATTTGCATCCAATCTTATACATGTTCTAACTCTTTCACTGAAGATTTCAGAGAATTTTCTATACTGGTTTTTCCCCAAGTCATACATTCTAGAACTTTTTTAGCTGTATATAGTTATCACAAGTTTAATTTCTCTTTGAGCCCTGTTTCCCCTGTGATCCCTTCCTGTGAATTGTAACCAAACTGTCAAACTCATCTTATGCATCCAGTGTAACATATTTCACATCTTCAAATTCCAAGCTACTATGCTTAAAATCACAGTCTAGCAGAGATAGTGTATCACTCCAGTTGGTTCTTATGTGCTCAAAGACAGACTGATACAGGAGATTCTCCTTTATACCTTCTAAGAACATGTTTTTCAATGACTTTCTGTCCCCCATGTGAGCCTAAATTCTCCCAGTCGTCTTCCTTTTAAGTGAAATTCCCCATTATCACAACTATCTCCAAAAAGGGAGAATCACAGCATCCTTCACCATCCTGATTGTTCCTTCACTATTATCATTGTACAATTGCTCCGGGTCACTGCAGTCTCTTAGAGGGTTGCAATCTTATTAGCACCACTGTAAACTTTTTCCAACCATAATTTTACCTAATTTGTACAGTTTGAACACAGCATCCTTGAATAGCTTCTGAAATTTAATGTTGTCCCTTCTTAGAAGGGCCAAGCCCTCCTCCTCCATTATTTCACTGTCTGTCCTTGCTATCACATATCCCTTTTAACATTTTTATGAGTTGTGTCTATCATGGTTGCTTCCCCTGATTCAGTCGCTGAACACTACATTGTTAACATTTACCATCAGTCCATCTTCATTTGTATACATGATCTTTAACTTGAAGCATTTACTTCTTATCAATCTTGGTTACCATGATTTAGAAGCAGGAATGCAACCTCTGTACTGCAAGCAACCATTTAGTCACAAAGCCCTGTGAACAAGCATCCAAAAACCTCATAAATGCTATAGTGACTGAAGAGGGTAAATGCTCAAGGACTCACTCCACTTTCTGAGATAAAACTGGTGTTTTAACCCCCACATGTAAGTACTTCCTCTTGTGCTCATAGAGCTGTCTGTAGGAGAGAAACGTAGGTTTAAAAAAATCTAAAAAATTTTTCTTTTCAAGGCAGTGTTTTGTGAGCATGAGAGATTCTGTAGGATATTCTCTAGGAAAGACAGGGTAAGGACCATGCAACCCTCAGTGTTTCTGGTGAGGAACCACTAGCTTTCCTTACCCTTAACTATCCACCCAACCTTGACAGAAGCAGGTTAATCTTTTCAAGCCTGCCTCTGACCAATCAAAGACTGCCACAAAGATGAAGTCATCAACCTAATTACTCCTGGCTCCAAAGACATCACTCAAAATAAGTAAGAGAAGGGATTTTTCAAAAAGGGAGGAAGGGAAGACAAAAGAAATAACAGGATAATTTGCACCTGGTCATGAAATCTTAAGAGTCAAGCATTTTGGGTGCAGCTGAGTGTGTCAGCAGTTTTGGTGCATGAGACCAAGTAATAGTGATGGGTGATTTAAATGTGAAGGTGAGTAAAGTGGCAGATGAGGGTATAAATGGTGCACATGGGGTATTCAGTGTTGTGAATGGAAATGGTGAAGAGCTCATGGATTTGTGTGCTGAAAAAAGAGTGGTGATTGGGAATACCTGATTTAAAAAGAGAGATATTCACAAGTATACGTATGTGAGTAGGAGAGATGGTGAATGGGCTTTATCAGATTATGTATTAATTGATAGGCATGTAAAAGAGAGACTTTTGGATGTAAATGTGCTGAGAGGGGCAGCTGGTGGGATGTCTGATCACTATCTTGTGGAGAAGGTGAATATTTGTAGAGATTTTCAAAAAGAAGAGAGAATGTCGAGAAGAGAGTGATGAGAGTACGTGAGCTTGGAAAGGAGACTTGTATGAAGAAATATAATGAGAGTCAGAATGTAGAATGGCAAAAGGTGAGAGCAAATGAAGTGAGGGAAGTGGATGAGGAATGGGATGTCTTTAGGGAAGCAGTGATGGCATGTGCAGGAGATGCTTACGGCATGAGAAAGGTGGGAGGGAGGCAGATTAGGAAGGGTAGTGAGTGATAGGATGAAGAAGTAAAGTTAATGGTGAAAGAGAAAAGAGAGACGTTTGGACGATACTACAGGGAAGGAGTGCAAATGATTGGGAGATGTATAAGAGTAAGCGTCTAGAGGTCAAGAGAAAGGTGCAAAGGATGGAAAAGAGGGCAAATGAGAGTTGGGGTGAGAGAGCATCTTTAGCCTTTAGGGAGCAAATAAATAAATGTTTTTGAAGGAGGTAAATAATGTGCTTAAGACAAGAGAACAAATAGGTACATTAGTGGAGGGGGCAAGGGGGGAAGTGATAATAGGTAGTGATGAATGAGGAGGAGATGGAGTGAGTATTTTGGAGGTGTATTGGTCGGTGTGTTGTGCGAAGTGAGAGCGGTCAGGGAGAGTGGTTTGATGGAGAGAGAGGAGGTGGTGAAAGCCTTTTGGAAAATGAAATCCGGCAAGACAGTGGGATTGGATGGTATTACAGTTGAATTTATTAAGAAAGGGGATGACTGTGTTGTTGATTGGTTGGTAAGAATATTCAGTGTATGTTTGGGTCTTGGTGAAGTGCCTGAGGATTGGCGAAATGCATGTATAGTGCCATTGTACAAAGGCAAAGGGG
>JAYMFT010405818.1:0-18585 GCA_038088735.1 Panulirus argus | reverse complement strand
CATTCTGCTGAAGAGGGTCTCAGGATGTAGACCGAAATTATACAGAACTCCTGTTTTTCTGTTTTTTACTCTCCGAACAGTGGGTTTTTGTGGAATTGATAATAGTGACATTGCTATTTATTGCTTCATATATATATATATATATATATATGTGTGTGTGTGTGTGTGTGTGTGTGTGTGTGTGTGTCGCCAGACTCTGTGTTTGTTGTTGTACAGCGAGTAAAAAGTCACTTTCTACGAGGTTGCATCGTCGCGTGTTGACGTAAGGGCGCTGAATACCTGATGAAGGAACGTCTCACTCCGTAGGAGCCCATCATTTTCCCTGCTACTGGAAGTATCGTAGCCTACAACCTGCAGGAACCCCCCTCAGTGAAAAGGAGCCGGGTGCTGATAATCCTTTTCTCTTGTATTTCCATTTTTTTTTTTCTTTTAACGTAGAAACAGAGCAAGTCAAACGAAGATTGTTCCATTTAAGGCTTTGTCATTCGTCTCTAATATCACTGTCAGGGTAAACACTCCAGAGAAGACCATCATTCCCCTGCTTTTAATTGTAGCGCAGCCTCGAAGCTTCAGAAACTACAACAAAATGATTTCCTAAGGTTAGAGTTAATTTAATGAGATGCATTCAATAACAGACATCTACTCCCTTAGTTTCCCATATAACGGCACGTTTTCTTTGGGACTACAGTTTTTTTTCTCTTACTATGCATAAATTATAATGTAGCTGCTCTTGCAGACAACAAACAGCAAGTACGGAATTATATAATGGCATTAATATACTTTTTTTTTGCTATATCCACCCAGTACTGTTATTTATGTGCTTGAAGGTGATGATGAAAATGTCAGCCAATGTGATATCTGATCTGACGGAAGAGTTGGAATATGGAGATGATATTTACTTTTTGAGTCGTGGTATTGGTAAACTGATTAAAGGAAGTATTCCCCTCAGACGACATCATCACCAACAACTGCATAAGACATGCATGTACACGCCCCTGCATGTGTTACACGCTCTTGCCGCCCCATGAATATATGAGCACTTCTTATGAGCGCTTGCTCCTCCACACACACACACACACACACACACACACACACACACACACACACACGTGCGTCCATGGCTGGTAATGTATGCACTGCAAGGCCTGGTAGGGTGATCAGTGTGATTGAACTGCCCTTCGGTGTGCAGAAAAAGGCTGATATATTTAACGAAATGAATAATGCAGTAATGCTTAAAATAGCATATATATATATATATATATATATATATATATATATATATATATATCATTTTAGGTGTTTTCGCACTACGCCTACATGGGGTGATACTGCGAGTGAAAGGTGACCTTGGGTGATGCATCGTTGTCCATCCTTCCCCTGCTACTGGTGGTAGCCCAGCCTTGAAGCTGCAGGAGCCCCATAGAGGGGGTCTTGAGGTTCTATCCGTATAATCACTTTTCATCGCTGAATAAACGTATATTGAATCTTTACTGACTATGGCGGATGGGATTTTTGAAAAGGTTCACCTACCTAGTGGATTTCTTTTTTTTTTGGGGGGACTGGCATGAAACGGTTGGAAATAAGGGTAAAATGTGTTGAGGGAGTTTGATATCGGGATTCGTCGGAGTAGATCATGGGAGGAACAGTTAATGGGATTATGTCTTTGGAGGTGGACCGTAAGGGTGTTATAGGATCTCAGGTAAATATGGGTCATGGAGTACGTGGGGTAAGGGCCAGGTCTTCGGATTTGGAGAAAAGCCCAAACAGGTTTTTGGAGTGACGAGGAGTTGGGAGGCTAGTGGGGACGAGGCGAAAAAAAAAATTCAAATGATTTGACAGCCGGTGTTACATGAGCACAAGGCAGGCGGGTGAACATGGCGATGGACGCAAATATAAGACTTTCATGTCCGCATTTACAAACGTTCTTGATGAGGTCATTTGTGTGCATGTTTGCTATTTGTGTATGTGTCGGTGTGCGGTGTAGTGTGGTACGGTGTGGTGCAGTGTGGTATAGTATGGTGAGGTGCAGTGTGGTGTACTTTGGTGTGGTGTAGCGAAGTGTAGTGTGATGTGGTGTAGTGTCGTTTAGTGTACTGCAGTGTAATGTAGTGTAGCGTAGTATAGTGTGGTGTAGTGTGGTGTAGTGTGTTTGCCGCTGTGCTTGTGACCAGAGCACGGTGTTTGTTCACCTCCACAGGATGAAAGTACTGTAGTCGTCTGAAGTCCTTCAGTGTAACGGCACGGCCCTTCAGGATGATGTTACGACCCTTGGGCATGATGCCCTGGCCTTTGACCGGATCATAGGGTCGTCCCGTCAAACTTTAAAGGTCGTGCTGCCGTCCTGAAGGTTCTCACCGTCGTGCACAGAGTCGTATTGTCGCTCTCAGGGAGCTTATGTGCTATCGTGCTGAAAGGAGTCATGGTAACTGCTCCAGCTCGAGGTGTGTCTAGAAAGACTGAAAACTGACATGAGCTTTTGAACTCGTTTGGCCAATGGTAAAGTGCATGTGCTAAATTTACTTTTGCCCAGAAGGCTTTTTTTGTTTTTTCTGAGAGGTTGTTTACCTAATGACCATAGAACTTCGCGTTAACGAGTTGTTGTTGATAACGCTACAGGCAAACGAGAAACAAGCCTCCAGGCGACGCGAAATGATGAAAGATTAGCAACTGGTTGCCAGTGAAATTTGCAATTATGAACTTCAGCCGATGTATGTATAATGACATCATGATATCGGCTTCGTGATCAGGAAGACGAGCATGGAGGGAAGATCGTTTGCTCCAGTCCTCTCTCTCTCTCTCTCTCTCTCTCGAAACATTTGAAAGAAAACGAGGTAATTGGTTAGAGACATTCTCAGCTGAATCCAGGACTGACAATTGTGTGCCGGCAGTGTGCTTGCCAGCGGAGACAAGCAGTGTTATTAACCAACCAAGACGTGAGGAGAGTGCCACACGTTAGCCCTGTCTATTGGCACAAATCTCGTCGCTCGTCCGTCGAGATAAGTGCTCCCTTTCTTCCCATTTTTCTTTTCCTTCTTTTTCGTCCTCTGTAACTATTTCTGTATTTCCCGCTCTTCTTGTTTGTTCCATACTTCACCCTTCCAGTCCACTTCCAGCTCTTTCGTAGTAACAACAACTTTCCCTCCCTGTCCGCTACGGTCTCATTGTCTCCCTCTCTCTCACTCCCTCTCAGGCTCCCTCCCTGTGTCTCGGGGTTCCTCGCTGCTGCTCCTTGTTCCCAGTGCACGACGCATTACCCTCCTCTGATGCATCCAGACAAGTCCATCACGGCACATTAACTCCCGCCGCTCGTAAAACGACCATAGAAATGCAAAAGAGACTTTTTGTCGCTCCTTCGTGGCTGCCTGATACTTCATGGGTGGTTACGTGTGGCTTTCATGCACACATACATTGTATACGATATATATATATATATATATATATATATTAGGTCAAACAAGTTCATTCTAAATAGCTTGTGAGCCGAAGTAAGGTTCGATAACATAAAGATTCATTCCCAGAAGCATTGTCCAAGGTGACACAGCGTCGTCCTAACAATGCACAAGTCAGGACAGCGGTAAGATAACGCCAGAGTAAAAGACGAGGATTTAGTTTCTCGTTTACGTTTGAATGGATTTACGAAATCATCTCTTAAGCGTTCATTGATATCTCAGGTTTCTTGTGCTTGCTGTGAGAAGTAAGGAAGTTGACGAGATGTTTCATCTTTCGAATGTTTCTACTTCGGTTATCGATTCTATTTTTTTTTATCCTCACTTGGCCACCTTCTCTGTTCCTTCTTTTGGAAAAGTAAAAACAGGAGGGGAGTATTTCCAGCTTCCCGCTCCCTCCCCTTTTAGTCCTCTGTTTTTAACGTTACCTCGCTAACGCGGGAAATGGCAAATACGTATATATATATATATATATATATATATATAGATATATATATGTATATATATATATATAGTTTGTTAATATGTTTGTCTAAGTAACTTAATACCATCTGACAGCACTATACCCATTCTGGCCAAACCATGCCATAACTACCCACCAACTCCTAAATAGAAATTAAAAGCCTACCTGAGTATCACACCACTGCAGTTTCTACTCATAGATCCACCACCCTCAGCAAATATACCTGACAACACATACACACTGAAATAACCCAACAGGCACAAATTAATTGTCCTCCCAACTCACTCTTGCACTCTGGTTCACCAGACTTATGCTTGTTAGAAGCCACACTCCCCAGACAGATGTGAGTCAGACTTACCTCTTCAAGCTCAAAACATCACCCATCCCTGCAACACTGCAAACACTGTTTCAACATATCCCAAGACCCTCCATGCCCTTGATGCAGTTACCATAATGAAGACATGGAACACTTACAACTCTGTTGCCGGCACTTCCTGCATGTAGACATACTTACAGCTTGACTACACTTTGTGAAATGCAGTCTTGACTGGTGGATGTCGCCAGCTTCCTGATCACTGCAGGAGCCTTATGATACAAGGGACTCTTGGGGCAGGAGGTTAGAAAGTATGAGTAATGGAAGAGACTTTTCTGAAGTTGGGTTTGGTTCAGCTTTGTTTGATCTCTCTAAAGCTCTTCAGTAAACACAGACTTGATGTGTCTGTATTTGGTAAAAACTTTTAATATTTCATCTTACCTTGTACAATGTGTACTCTACTCTTTATATTAATTTTTGGGGCTTTTTCCATGTACGCTACTTAAGTTCATTTTTAGGAAATTACTCTTGCAGTGTGATCTGAAGCTCTGTTGCCCTTCTGAGGGTTTGGTCTGTCATACAGGTCTTATATCTATGTATGTTACATGATCTGGCTGGTCTGGTACACCTTGAAGGAACCTGTCTGTGTATGAGCCTTTCTTTGTTTTTAGAGTGCCAATATGGAGTCTAGTTTTAGAATGATTTACTTTTTTTCCTTTTCTTAGCTCTTTCTTCCATATACATATGCTGAATGTTGATGTGACTTCGAATGTATTTGCCAAACGGTTTTATGTACAATTTTCTTTTCCTTTACTGAAAACTAGGGGTGAATTTATAGCGCTATTTGATTTGTAGGCAAAGTACTTATGATGTTTAATACGGGACATGGACTGGTATAGACAGCAGCTAGCTTTTTGTTATATCATTTATTTCAGTCCAGTAAGGCAAAATGAGATTTACTGTTCAAAGAAAATTAGCAAATCCTACACAATAATTGTAATAGAAACAAAACATTGTGGGACAATGAAGTGTGTTACTGATGCATATAAAACGAAGTGAACGTCATTAGTAGTGATGATGTTAAGAGCAATGGAAAATAGATACTTGAAGTCGGGAAGTAAGATGCAGGATTGTGGTTTTGCAAATGTCAAGGGTTTTCAGTGATCAGCCTAAAGCTATTAGTCAGATTACATCAGTTAGGGCTAAAAACATGTTTTGATGGTACTATATGTAAATTACATATCTTTACTCGTTATCAGTATCTTTAAACTTGCATGACGTCCTTGTAATTTCAGTTCTTTTGGGAAATGCTTAAGGCTATATGTATTTGTCAGAATTGAAAACTTTACTCTGCAAAAATATAATGGCATATGCACTCCGCATTATTTTATTTCCATTGTGTAGATTCTTGGAATTTTCAGATATGATGGCACATGCACACAGGAGCACTATTTTATGTCAGGAGTTTCCATAGTGTAAATCGCAGTAATGTTAAAATGGGAAGATTATGACAGAGAAATTATAAGACATTTTGAAGTAGGACATGCCCCTTAATTCATACAGAAACATTTTTGTTTGAAATAATGCATCCTAATGTCTGTATTAGTTAACAAGAAGACATCATAAGCTCTGATTCCATATTGGCAAGTTAAGTTTGAAAGTCTGTAAAATTGTTCCCCTAAAATCAAGAGTTGCCATAAATGTGATAAGGGAAAACAACAGAAACATACGGAGTGTAAAAGTTAGCATACTACTGGCACCTTTTATGTAGAATTCGAAAAATGCATTTGGCAGCTATGTACGCAGTATCTCCTTTGCTGGACTTTGGAGTTTATGTGGTCCTTTGGGCTGCAGTCTCAACAGCGTTTCTCCAAAGAAGTAGTGACAGGTCCTAGATCAGACTGTGAAGGTAGATCAGGAACCTCATTTTTATGAAATTTTTATGAATATTATTATTTATCTTACCCATCTGCTGTCCACCATACAATCTCATTATTTTCTATAATTCCAAAAGATTTTCTTTTATGAAAGTCATTTAAGGATTTAAGTGATCTTTGTATATTTTGTACTCAATCATTTTGCTTGCCTGTTGTAGTCACTGCTTTATGTGATTGCAAAGCTGGTGGACCACAGATATCCAGCAGTACTTACTATTGCTCTGAGATCTATTTTTGAGGAGGTATTAAAGAGTTGCCGACATTGGGTGATGGCAGGCAACTGGCTGTTAGTGTAATGTAATATGGGAACCTGAATGACAGAGTTGATAATACATTGGTTGAAGTTTGTGCCGTTGATGGTCACAGTTCAGCCAAGCTAAATGCTATAATACCTACCTTGTTTCTGCATGTAGCAGTCTTGAATCTATGGGAACCCCATAAAAGGGATTCTGGTATTGAATACAAACTTACTCTTTGGAGAGTAAGATACTCATTAGGGAATAAGGTACTCAAAATATATGGTGTTTGACTTGACACAGTAATTATTTACAACTAGTGCTATTGGTTGGAAGTAGCTTTGTAGCCAGCCCTTTTTTAGGGCTTAGAGTGATGAGGAAGTAACAGCTTCAATAACAGAATTATCATTACAGCTTTACTTGTGATCGAACATCAGCATGATACTATAAGGAAGCTCACTAAAAAGTAATTTGATAACATATGTAGTTTATTAACCATTAGCGTTTGTACTAAATCTTTTTCTTTTTCAGATTATGTATATTTTGAAACGTCATCCACTTCACCATATCAAATTAGAAGAATAGAAGAGTTAAATAAGGTAAGCCCTATTAGTGCCCATATACAATATTTTAAGTGTAAATTCGGTGTTTTATGATAAGGATAGGTTAAATTTGACGAAATTATTTTGTAGAATGATAAAAATGTAGATCTAAAGTTATATGTAAATTGCATGCTCTGTTATCACTAGATTTCCTTAATTTTGAATTTTTATCATACATAGTGAGATGTGTTATTTATCTCAAGCACAGGTTTATTAGAAACTTGTCTTTGTACATCCACATGTGCAGCAAGAATTTTTGTCTCCAATTGTAGGGTGTGGTAAATCTTGTTGAACTTTGACCAATTTTGATGAGATTATTAATTTTTTGATTTCAAGATCATATTTAAGGTGGAGCCAAAACTTGCATGTATTCACACATCTTTATTTATGTCCAAAATTATAGTTTGTCAATGCATCTTTTGCTGAGTTATGTCATTTTAAGAAACTAAAATAATAATTCTTTTCAATTTGTGCTTTAGCTTGAAGTTGGAGCTAAAAGAAAAATTGTTATGTATTAGATCTCTAATCTTAATTTTTTGGATGATCCTGTTATTGTAGATATGTTGACTTGGTTAATTAACTCACTGATCCTCAGCTAATTTTGGAAAATCGAACTGAATTACCTATCTGAATGCGTCTCCCTATTTATAATCTATCCCAGAGTTAGTTTTATTGGAGAGTTTGGCCTCATGTAGTGCATCAACTTTTTATACAGTTAAACAGAAATAGGAAGCACTTTACAAGTATGGTAGATGAAGGGAGAATTTCCAGCCTCCCTGTTCCTACTTCTCTTAAGTCACCTTGTACGGCATGAAGAAGATACATGGGAAACATTCTTTCTCCACATCTCCAATCAAAGATAATAACATTAACAATTATAAAAGTAACTTCTAGTGACCACAATAAATGTTACATTAGCAAACAAAGCAATCAAAAAATATCTTTAATCTGCTCCTGTGTGGAATGCGACCACAGAGCTACAGGCTCTGCACGAAAAAGGTCTTGGGATTATGTAGCTACCATCATCACTTTATTCCTAATTCCATAGGTTGGGTGGATCTGGTACATACTACCCCCACAAATCACTCACACTGTCCCTCATCCCAAGACCAGTGTGTTTAAAAGATACATGGATTACCATACATGTAAAGTGCTTCCTATTTCTGAAAGTTGGAACAGACAAAGGAGTAAAGAGAAAATTTTTTTTTCTCAAAGGCTCCATTGCTTTCACTACCTCGTTAAGGTAATAGCGGTGAGTAATTATAAAACGAGTTTTCATACCCAAATGCTTCTCCCACCCTTGCAAAAGAGTGACTGGAATATACGAATAATGGCCTTGCACAGGTCCACTCTTAATATGTCATGTATGATGTAATGAAAAAGAACTGATCATCCATGACCAAGCCCCGTAGGTCATTCCATGGTGTACGTTGACTGCTCCATATTTCCACTGACAGCATTTTCTTCCCCCTCCCCTCATGCAAACAGAAAATATTATTATTATAAGGAACGAGGACGTATGAATTGGTTAAGGTAAACCATAAATAGTCAGTAGAGCTTAACTATGGACGGTAGGCTTTGATATAAGTGCAGTATACTTGTCAGTTAAAGAGTGGATGTGTGTGAATGAGGCCATTGTTCATTTGCCCCTGATGCTGTCTTGCTTAGGCAGGAAAAGTAGTTAACCATAAAGAATTTGTTCAGTATTATTGTTGTTTTAAGCTTTATTATTATTATTATTGTTACGAGCATTATTATGTTTTTGTTATTATTACTGTTATATTTTTGTTATTTATTATTATTATTATTATTACTATTATTATTATTATTATCATCATCAGATGTTTGGGAGATGTTGAGGGACAACAAAAGATTCACCATACTCTCTGAGAGAGAGGACCAGAGATGAATCTCATAGGAGACAAGATTGCCGGTAGACCTTGCACTACATGGGCCATATCGGTGATCATAATGACGGGATTGGGATATTAGTGTTTAAGAAAGTGAGACTTAAAGTTTCAGAAACTTTGGAGATAGGTGAAGTGAGACTAATGGAGCAGTTGTTGGAAGGATTAGAGCAGGATAGTTGAAGTGAGACTAATGGAGCAGTTGTTGGAAGTATTACAGCAGCCCCCCTATTACAGGTCTTCACAAAGGTGTGCTTTCAAGAAGGGGGATTTATGTCGTTTTGATACATAGATGAGTTTTTTTCATACTTGTTTGCCCTTTTCCATGTAGCAAGGAGCAGATGAAGAAAGGCCTCATTCACTCTCATCCATTCTCAATATCTTTAGTGTGATGCACTGAAACCACACTGATGAAATACTTAATGATTATTTCGTAATTTTTGGTATTCTGCTGGAATTCATGTTGTCCTACCACTGCAAGAGATTAAATAAAGATATGTAATGTGTGAGTATAGATTGAGTAGATTTGCACTGCTTTCTGAAATATTTAGTAATTTTTATTTCTAAATTTGATCTGTTTATGGGTTATATAGTATTATCCCCATTTTTTTCTTTTATTATCCAGTGTGAAATTATTTTCCAATTAGTAAGTTTAAGAAACTTTTTGTGTCAGGAGTATGTGATACTGCTCTCTTTGTCGTCATTCAGCTAAGTTTAAAGGTTGAACTGAGTAAGGGTGAAGTATGTCTGTATTCTACAGCTGAACTAAATTTAAGTACGGATGTGTTCTAAAGCTCAGCCAAGTTGTAGTGATTTAGAGCAGATTCTGTATGTATATTTATACTGTTGATCCACATTTTAGGCATGAATGTGGAATTACTATACAGTATACAGTACCACATTACCTTGAACTCTTACATATCTCAAACAGTAGTTCCCCATCATTAGTTGAATTTTTATCTGATTACCATTTTAATGTACGCTTATCTAATCTTTAAAGATCAGGTGGAGTAATACATGTATATTTGGTCTACTTTTTCTCGTACTGAATGGTACGTTACTGGCAAAACACGTGCCCATCATCGGGATTGGCCTTGCCTCTCATCTCTATCTTGGATGAAAACAAGATAGGATAAGAAAATTAATAAGATTGATCAGAGTTCCTTTGCTGTTTGTAGACTTGACTTTTAAGCATATTAAAGTTACAGGAAGAGGGAAGGACAAGAAAAACAGAAGAAAATCCTTCAGTTTTTCCAGTTGAGTAAAGAATGTATGGAAATGGTCATTTCTTATATACTCAGGCTCCACACTAGATCTGGGTAGTGGCAGCCAGTTTTTTGTATACAATGCATCCATGCCTTAGCGATGGACATGAGTAAACTGCCATGCTCACAAGAGCACTGGCTGAAATAATACAAATGGAATAGGGAGAAGATAGCATCACAGCAGACTGAAAGGGATGGTTGGTTAGTGGTGGTACTTAAAGAATTAATGAGATAGAAGGCTTTTGGTCTCACTCTGGCTAGTAGAGTGGAGGAAGAGTCAGTCAGAACATGTAAACATTACTCCATACTGGTGCAAGTGTAACTTGTGAATTTGAATGCTCAAAAGGAAAATATTTATAGCACCTTTAATCCCCTCAGATTTGGGAAACAAATTTGTGTTGTTCAATATCTGGGGTTTCAAAGATACACAGAACATGTGGTTATGCCAAACGTTTTTATTGCAGGGTTGAATTATAATATTTTGAATTAGTACAAAGGGAAACAAGTGGTATTTAGAATGAAGTAGATAGAAGTTGTGCATTAACTTTATTGAATTTAATCTTGTTATGGCTTCCCCATTCAGAGGTGCTGCACTGGTCCATATTAAGAGGAAATATATTTAGTGCAGGAAAGAAAACAAATAGTGGAATGAGTAGGAATCATCAGCATAAGAGTGAGTAGGATGTTAAGTTGGACATAAGATCATTAATCGAGAAGAGGCAGCATGCACGATACGACAGAACCAAGGTGACATCCCTATTGATAGGATGAGAGGGGAACTACTTTATCACCAACTACTACGATGGAGTGACTAAAGAGGAAGCTGTTTATTAGAGAACAGAGAGGCAAAAGAATCAAATGAAGGAATTTTAAAAGACAACAGGTGAATCACATAGGATTACCAGTACAGTAGACATTGTGCCAGATTTATGCAACTGAGGTATGTCTTTAATCTCTCGTTCTGATTAGCGATATTGTTAGGTTTACATCAGGATGTGCATTGGAGATGTTTTGAATACAATGCCATAGAAAATGTCACAGTTTGCTAAGTGAACTGAGATTTAGATGTGACTCTTAATATCATACATGGCTACACTACATGGACTTGACTGCCATGTAAAACTGATTAAGGCAGAACAGCAGAAAACCTATTAGAAAACTCCTTACAGCTTAGGGATACATTTCTTATTTGTCAATTCCCTTTACTTACATTGTACACTGACAAAGTTCTTTTCAAATATGGTTACTGGGGCAAATTCAGTGGTGGTTACCATCATGAAGAGTTGCATGAAGATTACATAGTTATTGATTCAAGTCACAGATGTGACAAAGTAGGAAAGACACTTGTGGGCATTAGGTTGTATATTAAAAACTTGCATATGATAACCAATTTTGCTTGAATATCAGTCTGTGCATGTGAACTGAACTTGTTTCTGATTATTGGTTTTCCTAAATTATGTTGAATTTTTATTGAACTTGGTGACATTAGTCTTTTCAATTATTATAAGCCTAGATTTGAATGTAGATTTAAAGTCTCTCTCTCTCTCTGTATATATATTACTCCATTTCCGGGTTAATTAGGTGGATCAGGCTCAGTTCATACGGCCCCCAAAGCATCACGCATACACAATCTCAACCCATGATCATTGTGATTGTGACATGGACTTCCACACTTGAAGAAGTGCTTTTACCATTTCAGTTTTGACAGTAAATTGATTTGTCAAGTTAGACCAACATCTACATACTAGTCAGCTTCATACACAAAATGCTTCCATATTTGTCCTCAGAAATATCCCAGTCCTGGATAATTTCCCCTGTTGTTATTTCCATCTCTTCCATATGTATGCAGTTATAGCCATGTCTTTCATTTGTATTGTGTACTGTATTGTTGCATATCTTCCTGACCACCCTATCATCTCCCATGCATGCTACATTACCATAACATCCAGCAAAACTTACTGCTATAAGCTTTATAAAGGCTTCTTCACACTATAAAGTTCTCACATTTTCATTCTGCCAATTCTTCACATTCCTTGTATGCTTGCAGATTATCACTCAGTGCTTGTAATTTTTGTTTATCCTGATTTGTATGCATTTGATTTTCGCAGTCATACATTAGCATTTGGACGAACACCTCTTGTGTGTTTCTTGCGTGGTCTTTGCTGAGGTTTTTCCCATTCACCAGGACTTTCCGTGTATACCAGTTTATCCCCCTAGCATGATATTACTTTTAACTTTAGCTCCCCCACTGCCAGCCTTACTAAACTTTACACCCAAATATTTAGATTCATGTACAGCTTCCAATCCTTCAAATTTTCCATCTTCAAAAACTAGCATCATACTTTTATTTGTATTCATTTACAGCACTCTTGTCCCACATACATCATTGAACTGGCTGACAATTCTGTCCAACTCATCCTCTCATTTACCTTCCAACACAGCATCATCAGCATAAAACAAATGCAGCAACTTCCATTTTGTTTTCTCTGTGGTTAAGTATTACCCGCAGCAACTTCCATTTTGTTTTCTCTGTGGTTAAGTATTACCCCACATTTACTCAACCTTACTTGTCACAAGAATTGCCCCAGCCACAAAAACATTGGAGAAGACATTTATTACAATGCACTCGTTACTGTTATATTTGCCCTTCTCCAGTTACAAAGTTTCTTTACATCTTTTAGGAACCTAAGTACACCAGATAGTCAAAATTTTAGAAAGTATTTTCTTACTTTATCAAGTGCCTCCTAAGTCCACAACTGCTGCATACACCCTCTCTTTGAAACTTTATCTACTTGATTGAGTGCAGAAATAAGATCTAATCAGGCTATTCCCTTTACATCATTCGTTTTCTTACCAACAATGGATCCATTACTTCTTTTGACATGATTCACGTCCATCTTACTGTACACCTTGCTAACTATGCTTTGGAGACTTGTTACCCAATATTTCTTAAATTCACTTTTATATAGTGGAGCAGTTACTGCTGTAGTCTAGTCATCAAGTCTTTGATTACTTTCCCTTGCTCTTTTCCCTCTTTTCAGATTACCTCTACAACATTTTTGCTTTTACTGTTCACCATATTGCTTACCACTCTTATAAACCCAGCTTTTCTTAAATTCACTTTTATATAGTTGAGCAGTTACTGCTGTAGTCTAGTCATCAAGTCTTTGATTACTTTCCCTTGCTCTTTTCCCTCTTTTCAGATTACAACATGTTTGCTTTTACTGTTCACCATATTGCTTACCACTCTTGTACACCCAGCTTTTCCATTCTGCAAGAGCTTAATTGTTGTTTTTAGTTTCTTCTTTGTAGTATCCTGCCACATATCTGTATATCCTCTCTCTGTACTCCTCTTCTAATTGCATCATTAGGCTTAATTGCTTTACTCTCTCTCACTCTCTTTCTGTGTGTGTGTGTTTTATCTGGCAAGCACAACTGAATGCCCTACTCAAAGCCACGTCAGGTACCTAATTTATCAGCCTTCCTCTTAGAAGAGGATGGACAGTCAGGTTGAGTAATTGTCTCGTATTTTTACTCCATACACCTTCCTCCAGAACAGTGTGTTATTCTCTTTCATATACGTACTCGGATTTTTCTCCAGGATGAACGGAATTACACATATTTATGTATAAATTGAACTACACCTGATCAGTAGGAACTGATTTTGATGCAGATTTGTAAGATTTCTAATTTCATGGGTTCTCAGCTGAAGTTTAAGGATAGAGAGGCAAATCACATCTCAGGATAACTGACCTTGTGATTACCATGAACTTTTTTTACTGGTTTATACCTCAGACAAATTTTGTTCGATTCTGATCAGCTTATTAGTAGATTTTGATTCAACTATGATTACTTATGAGATCTTAGCTCAGGCTTATTTTCTCTTAATTAACTTTGCTAAATAATTTTTAAAGTTAGGTTAAACTAGATGAAATCACTATATTTCATTAATCTTTTGCTCAAGATTGAAAATGGAGTCAAGTCATGCATGCATAAGTACCAAACATTAAGTTTTCTGAATTGTATTCATGATGATTAAGTCTGTATACAAGAATTTAAGAGTACAGGACTCGTTTAATTTTTATTGCTTCAAGCACAGAGGTGAAGTTAAATCATGCTTCCATATGTACATTCATAGATTTGTCATAGACTTTATATATCCATTACCAGTTTTACTAAATCATGCTTTAAAGAAAGAACGCTTGATGAAAATGATTCAGTAATTCTTTTCTTAAAGCTCAATATAGAACCAGTTTATACATATGTTTGTTTGCCCATAAATATATCCTACCCTTTGGCATGTGATCAATGGCCATGCCAAAAAAAATTTTATTTTGATTAGGCAAGGGAAAGTTATTCTCTTACAACCATCCCTTGCTTGTTTTCACATAATTGGCTGAATCTTATGTCTGTACTTGTTCATTTTCTTTTTTTTATTTTATATGTGTTTGCTAATTCCCACATGAGTGAGGTAGCTTTCGGAACAGATGAATCAGCAGTAGAGGAAAAAGCCCTCATCATTCCTAATTTCTGTTCCATAATCAATCACCAGTTTGTGTAAGTAATGAAGTGATCACTGTAGGCAGAATCACATATCTCCATAAACATCCATACATTTACCCAGACTTTAGTTTAGCTTGATTAAATCTCACTGGATTATTGTCATGTTGACGTAAGAATTTTTTAGAAATGCCATCAGTCTTCAGCTCGTGTGAAGTACGAAAAAGAAAAGTACAATATCTTGTTAGACCTGTCATTTAGGGTTATATTCATGGACAGAAAGCATCTGTGGAACCTTGAGCAGAGTTACAAGCTTTTAGCTGGCTGTACCTGTTATGTCTGTATTGCTTTACCCTTGTCGGGGTTGAATTCCATGTATCTACAGTCTTGAGGAAGAGTGAATATTTGGGTGAATGGACGGACACCTTCTGCCCATGCTGGGTATTGGACCTGAGCCAGTGGGTGAGAAGTCAGCAGCACCAACCAAATTGTTCACCTGTGTTCATGAGTAATTTATTTTGTGATTAGATTACATACATGAGCTTTAATTTCATTCTAATGTAGCTTTAGGGTGAATATGAAAATAGGGACAAAATAAACCATAAGATTTAAAGACAATACTGAACTTTGAAATAGAAATTTAAAGACATATACATATACTTGGAAGATCTGTTATAGCACAACTACTGCAAAGGGAAGCTGCTCTAAACCTGAGGTGTGTATCTTTGGGTTTGTAGAGTTTTGGATATCCATCTTACAGTGTAGAGGTTTGCTAAGGAGTAGTTATTGAAAGTGCTGGTGTGTATGTTTCTTTTACTTTCATCTCAGATGTTTGAGCATTTTTTTTAGGAACTGTATATTGTATGGTTTGTATGGGATACATTTTCACTTTATGTAATGGTCCTTAAATGTGCTTCAGTTAACCTCATTTCTGTAAACTGAATATGTCACCATACCATTTGCACACCCTCAAACAGCGTAGTTCAATTGCCTGTACCTGTTCAGCTAACACAAAAAATTAAAAACGTACATTTGATTTGTCTACCTACTTCATCTATGTATTTGCTCCTGTGAAGTAGTTTACAGATACTTTCCCTAAATTAGGTTTTTGTTCTTACTGTTTATAGTGTTAGATAGCAGCAGAACCTTTACATTTTTATCATGTTATGGTAATGTAATTGTTATATCTTTTTTCAGCCAATTGGTTTTTGTGCTGAACCTTTATTTTCCATTGACTGGTTGTTATGAAATTTTAGGACAATGATATTAAGATCAAAAGACAGGCTAGATTTGATTTTGGGAGTTTTTGGCCCAACCACTTTTGAAAAAAAAGGGGGGACAAGTTTTTTAAGTTGATTAAAAGATTTTTCCATATCTCATGACTTGTGTTATACATTGTGCATGAGTGCTATTGAGTGGATGTGTGCAATTGAAGCCATTGTCAGTTCGTTTCTGATGCTGCTTTGAAATTATTAGAGAAGCATTTACATAGAAAAACTCTTGCAGTGGAAAATTACAAAGAAAGGTGACAGTTAAATGATCCTCATCCTGACTGATAAGTAAGGTGCCACACTAGGCTTAGTTGCTGGATGTCACCCAGCTACAGCTTTATCATGTTCATGTAAGCATATCTCTCAATATGATTTTATTGTGAAAAAATTTTCACAGGGTTCTTTTACAGCTGTATATGTGTGTATGTTTGATTTTGTTGGCTCTTGTCCACTCCTGCAGCTTGAATTTTACTGCAGCTTCAATGATGGTTAACTGGTTAGTGAGACAGATTTAGTAGCACATATATCTGCATATTAATTACAGCAGGGTTGATTCATTTCTATGAATATGAACTGTACTTTTCTTCCTTGATAAGCTCAGTGATGTTCCTCATGTTTATTACTAATAAACTGAAGTGTCTTGTATCTCAGCTGACAAGACTCTGGTGACATATATAGTTCTTAGATGTATATACGTTTTTGTGGGTTAAATATGCTGTTATTCTTTCATTTACTTACCATTTTGCAGTCAAATAAGTGCTAAACTCAATTTTTCACATGCACATGTATTTCATGATATTTCTTTATCATCTCTACTCAAGTTATAAAACTTAATATCTCTCTAACTTGTAAGTTATACAGAATCTGTACAGGTACTGTATTCAGATTTTTTTTAGGTTAGGTAGGTTTGAAAAAATAAGGAGATTTTATCTTGCACTTTAGCATTATTCATGTTGGTTGTATTGCAAATATTTTAAGTTATTGTTGTCCTTCATCTGGCTTTATGCAGATTTATATTAGAATCGTGAATATTCTCTTTTAATGATTGTTGGTTTTGACTTGCCCCTAGAATTTTTTCTCTGGAACTACTGTTTCTTGTCACTTTTGACATTTGGTGTTATGATTTGAAATTAAATGAAATCATGGTTTTGATGGAGTTTCCAGGGGTTGTGCAGTTTTTGTTTTTAATTAACATTATACTGCATGTATGGTGATTGTACAAGACTATTATAATAGACTTTTTATTTAAACTTCACTGGGAGCACATTTTGATACAACTTTAAAGTACATACTGAGTCATTGCACGTCAGAAAGTCCTCTGCATACTGCTAAACCAGAACGTTTAAGTTTTCTCATATCACACCCATTTTGATAAATGGATATGAGTCCATATTTCATTGTGACTGTGCTTTCCCATGTTTAGGAGAAAAGTTAAATGGGGAACTCTTAACCATAATTGTTGTGAGTCCTTAAGTGTTGATGAAACAGAAGTGTGATACGCAGTTTCCATTATGCTCTAGTGGTGGCTTTGATGGCCTGGATCAAAATTACTTTAGCATTGGTGTGTAACGTTGTGTCACTTGTTGGTGAGGTGGATCAGTCCCAGTGTGCGTGGCCATGTCTCTGTCTTTGATGGATTGGTCACCCTTTGCCTTTGTGTATTCCTATAGCTTAAAAGGAGTTAAGTTCTCTGGCATTTGGATAATTGTTTGGACTTTGAGCATTCCAAATAAGCTTTCTTTTTTTCCCAGAAAGTTACTTAATGGATTACAGAAACTGTATTTTTCATGGAGGTAGCCACCTTCAATACTGTAACATGTATTGGTACTTTCACATCTCACCAAAGCAACCAAAAACAACACCAGCCCTTACAATTGCACTAGATTTGCATGTTATGACTATTTGGAAATTATGAAGTCTCAGGATAGTGTTAGTTCTCCATTTCCTTTTAAGTGAATTACCAGAAATGACAGGTCTGTTGTTGGGAACCTTAGAAATGAGAAGCAAGGCCAGTGATGACACTATTCCAAGCATTAGATATTGTAAACATCCTGACATTTGCCTTGCATTGAGTGTACGATAATATAATTCTGATTGTCCTGTAGTTTCTTGCATTTGCTGCAGCCACATATGTTTAAGTATGCACTCTTAGGAAGCATGTTTTGATTATTTTTAAGTTCTTAAATTTATTCATGTAGATTGTTCCTTGTAAGTCCAAAAGATATGGCATTGCAGGATTTTCCCTGCTTAACTTTTTGCTGCAATTTAAAATTCATGCTTGGCGAGGTTGTATAGTTGGAGTATAGTCTCATCAAAGAACTTCCCACTCCAATGATACAACCACGCTGAATGTGATTTGTTAAACTTTAAAGTTAATACCACAGGTATAATGGTAGTAATGTACTATTTTAATGAAAACAGTTTATATAATTTTCAATGATTTTTATTATTATTATTATTATTATTATTATTATTATTATTATAATACTTGATCGCTGTTTCCCACGTCAGTGAGGTAGCGCCAGGAAACCGATGAAGAAAGACCCATCCCCCACATACACACATATATACATACATGCACATATATGCACAGTACATATATATATATATATATATATATATATATATATATATATATATATATA
>JAYMFT010405807.1:0-18585 GCA_038088735.1 Panulirus argus | reverse complement strand
ATATATATATATATATATATATATATATATATATATATATATATATTCTTATAACAAGAAGTTGAACCACAATTTTCCAGTAAAAACTTACTTAAGCAAGTTGCTGTTACTGAACGCCTTTATCAAACGCAATAAGATTCTGCTTTTGCTAGACATCTGTTTGAATCACAGAACACACAAACCTCTTAAGAATCCAGCACAAGTAAACGCTGTGGCACTGCTAGAAAACTGTTTGGCTAATTTAGGTTATAGATAATGTCACGTGTCCAACACAAAAGTTTTAACCTTGGTGTCTATACAAAACTGGGTCAACGAAAATTATTCGTGTTAAAATTTCACGTGAAACGCTTTAATCACGTCGTGTTAATAAACACTCGTGAGCGGAATCATGCAACACATGTTCGGCTGTTTACACGGCATTTTCCTGTGGTGCAACTACTGCTCAACACTTCGCCGTCTTGTCTAATCTTTCAATCTCTCCCCCATGCAGGCGCTTTACCCGGTGCGGAGGCTAACCATATATTCATGAGCGCATCAGGGCATTATCTCCCATCACACTCAAGTCACGTAACAACGCGCCAAACCGGAGCCTAGCACAATGGGAAGATGATAAACCCCGGGAAATTTATCCCCACCTCACTCACCCAAGCTACTAACCATGACAGCTGCTGTCCAGCACGCCCCTTTTACCTCTGCAAATCACTGATCACTTGCCACAGCATCGTGGACCACTCCCTGGTACCGCAGGAGCCCCACAGGGTCATCGAAGCACACAGGAGTTAGATGCGAAGTAACCACATGGCGAAGGAACGTCTGCCCACGCGCGAAAAAGGCAACCCGGGTTAAATCCAGCTCCCCCAAGAAAGGCAGTAGTAGTAGGCCCTGCCCTTCACCCTTGGCCTTTCACCCTTACGGATGGGTAGCCAGAGGATGCATGCCCTTGCCCCCCTTCCCTGAAATCTCCCTTACTGGAGGAGTGGCAACTGGCGAGGTCTAAGGCTAATCACCTTAAGGCGATATGGACGTGATTACACTCCGGATGCCATTAAGGAAGAATGGTACCCGCTAAACACCACCCTGATCATATTCGAACCCTGGCTTACTCTGCCCTTGAAGTCGAGACCATGCGCCTCCAAGTGAATGGGAGACTTGCATAATGACCGAAAAAAAAACATGAAAATAAAACCACTGAAACTATATTCCGCGAAGAATGACCTTTACATAGTGAAGTAAGACATGAATGACCTATGAGTTAAAAAAAATACAAGAAAAAAGTATATATGGGCAAATCATATACTTGGCTCTAATATACTTATCAAGACTTGTTCACACACACACACTGCTGTCTGCAGGGTCAAATATCAAGACAGCTTTCACGTATGCATGTAATGAAATATCTAGCAAGCTGTTAACAATCTACACAAGACCAAAACTGAAATATCCTTCTGAAGTCTGGCCATCTCAGCTAAAGAAGTACAAAGAGCTGATAGGGCAACAAATATGGCACCCGAATTAAAAGAGCCGTGATACAAGGAGAGGCTAGCAGCCTTAAATTTGCCCACGATGGAAGAAAGAGGAGTGAGGGGTGACCTGATCTAAATCTTTTAAGTCTTAAATTCATCTTCATGCTGCACACAGTGCACAGTTCTTCGGAAGATGCACGGACGGAATAGAGGCCGTAAAATGAAATCACAGAAGACTCTAGATAGAGAGGATGTAATGAAGTACTTTTATGGTATAAAAGTACCAGGTAAATGAAACAAAATGAGGATCTAGGAATTGCGGACAGCATAGAGAAGTTTAAAAAGCTGTATGATAATAGAAAACGTTCAAGAGATGGGTGGGTGCCCCACGAGCGTAAAATTCCCTCTCCTTGCAGTACAATCACGTAATCACACACACAATTGGGCTTCCGTTGTGTAGTGATTAGCGTCGCTTAGATTCACGCATGAGCCCGCCCAGTTCGAATCCTGGGCGCGGCAGTAGGCCCACAACCAACTCAGCTGTTCACCATTCTCCCGGAGCTGTTGGGTACCTGGCTTAGCCTGGTGTGTGTGTATGTGTGTCTTTGCACACAGAGTAAATATACAGTACAAATATAAGGTTAAGAAGCTGCGACACGAGTGTAAAACTCCCCCTGCAACACAAATATTCATCACGAAAACAGTTCACATATCAAGGACTTGGGAGGTGAGCTTCCTTGAGCGAAGTCATTCTCGCAATTTGTTGCTTATCAGGACAAGCGAATTCTTGCCCAGAGGAAACACAGTTTAGTTCATTAACTCGCCGCAGTGAAGAATGCACGAGTTCCGCACCTGATTTCTGTTGAGGAAGTTTTGCTTAATTTTCAGCAGTTTTCACCAGAATGCCAAAGAAGTTGTCTTCTTTTTTAGACTTAATAAAAACTTTATATCTCCACCAGCTCTCCTGTGCGGCCTAGACCTTAAGATTTCCAGGAAGATAAACCAAAGCCTTAAAAAATCTTGCATATATTATCAAATGGAAAGTAATGCATGCTTTTACAAACGTCTGACACAATACCACGTTCTGTAGAACAAACTTTACAGCTACAAAATCACGAGTGAAAAGCATGGACCTTTATATCTTACAGGTCTACCGTGTGTTTTGGGCAAGTGCCGTGCGTCTTAAGCAAGCAGAAATAACTGTGGCCACAGACGAGAAGGCAGGAGGAAATGTTGGAAAACCAGAGTCACACGATGACTCAAAAGGTCAGCGACGGATGGGTGGCAATGATGAGCAATAACATACCAAACTGGTCAGGCGACCCTCTCCGTCCAGACACACAAGGACAACCTGAAGCAGGCCACACCGAAGCGGTATTATCCAAGATAAGAGACCAAAAAAAAAAAAAAATCCTTTGTTTCTGGAGTGAATTGACAAGTACATGCCACGTCCACTCCTCAGGGTAAGCAGCAACAGAGTCATCATAACAGTAATGACATCATTAGGGACAACAGCTAATGAGGAACAGAAAGCATCAGCAATATCGCACAACAAGGAAGCAGCAGCAACAGGGATGTGAACAACATCAGCTGAATTCTGAGACCGATGGCCGTCAACACGACAGTGGCCCGTGTCAGGCAGGGACCCGGCGAATGTAAGGACAACAGCACCATCAGCAGTAGCAGCAGCAGTAGCGCCAGGAGCAGCAGGTTAGGCTACCAGCAGCAGCAGCAGGGGACAGACAACACGCTGGTAGGGTGGTTGGGTGGGCAGGGTGGTGGCGGCGGTTGCGGCGGCTGCGGCTGCTAGGCACTACCACCGATGCCCACCACCGGCGCCCCACTTCTACAGATTTCACTTTTTACGTCTAGGGGCAACAACCTGCGACCGGGTGGAGGGGAGGGGGTAATGGGGAGCATCAGAAGCGGTGGCGGTGTTGGAGCTGCTGCTGTTGGTGGTGTACGAGTGGTGGTGATTGTGGTGGAGATGGAGATGCTGGAGGTGGCGGTAACACTGGCGTGCAGCAGGTGGTGTTGGTGGCGGGAATTACGTGGCAGGAGAACCGTGTGGTGTCCTGGTCGTAAGCTGGTGCTGACGGACCAGGCGGAGGCAGGCACGTGGGGTGCACCGATGACTATACTAATGAATGGAGCCTGGGCAAGGGAGGAGGAGGGATGGTGGTGACGCCTGACCACAACCAGTGGTATTGTGAAAAAAAAAAGAGAATTATTAGCAGAGAATAGAATTTATAAGTCATATGTCAAGTACAAAATAAATCCTCGAAAATTGATGT
The DNA here is from genome assembly GCA_038088735.1 of Panulirus argus. NCBI lineage: Eukaryota > Metazoa > Arthropoda > Malacostraca > Decapoda > Palinuridae > Panulirus > Panulirus argus. The sequence continues at coordinate 14,828 of JAYMFT010405807.1, read as the reverse complement.
GAAAACGTACCTATTACGGTACTAACTACTACATATATCTTAGATGACAAGTAGTTTTGTATATATTATATACATGTAACTGATTACTGATGGGACGAATTTTATTCATTACATGTGGCCTGGATTTGTCGTTATTTCCGCCAACCGCAAATGAAGATAAAATGTTCCGGTATGAATCGTGGCCAGTACTGAGGCATGAGTTTTCGGGGTAACGCTAGGTCTTTGCTTGGGTTGCTGACACTGGTAACCGACTGCGATAGGATGAGCGACTATGTTAGACTGGCAGAGAGAGTGACTGTGACAGGGTGTCACAGAGAGAGTGACTGCACTGCGATAAGCTGGTAGAGATGGACGGACGGATATACCGGTGGATGCAACCAATAATGGCGATACTGTCAATGACGGCCGTGACATAGACGGAAAAAAACGTAACATGACAAAACTATACAGAGTGCTTGCAAGCAGCGGCGGCAGGAAGCAAAACGGTTGTCCCCCTACCGCCGCCAGTAAACAGTGAGTCAACAGTCGACCAGTCAGTCACCAGTTCCTGCAGGCAGAGGTTAGAAAGTTCCCGTGCAACCCGCCTCGCCAGGCCCTCCGGACTTCTCTCCCCTAGTCTTTTCCTATGTTCGGAGAGGCAGGCAAGCAGGCAGGCAGGCAGGCCGCCCGGCCTGAGCCAGGCCAGCGTTCCTTGGCCTTGCACTCTGGAGCAACGTGTGTCAAGTTCGTCCGTCTGGCCAGCAGACCTGATCTGTTATCGTCAAGCACTGGCGGGAACGCTTTCACCGCTCTTGTTAAAAGCGGTGAATCATATCCGTGGTGTTAATGCCAGTTGATTCTCGGCGGTGTGTGTGTGTGTGTGTGATTCTTGCCGTGAAATTTCCGATTCTAGACGCTTATTTAACTCACAGTTCCGGGGGAGGATAGTTTCACTTTTCCGTGTAATTTACACCGAGAGAGAGAGAGAGAGAGAGAGAGAGAGAGAGAGAGAGAGAGAGACCCCTCCTCCTCCTCCTCCCCTCCACAGCCTAGGCATAGGCAAAGTGTACACGATCCTCGGTCATCTGATCCACCAGGCTATAAAGTCCTCAGGTCGCCACACCAGTGTTTCATGTACCGAGCACTGTACCGTTTCTAACGTTGTCATTGCCTCCTCAGAAGACCTGGACGCTAACGAAGAGACAAAGAATCTTTTCAATCTTTTAAAAGCCTTAAATTTCATCTATACTCCTTCGGTATGCCTAAAATACTTAATCGTTGGCCTTAAATTTCTTCACCTTTTTTTCATTTAATTTCCAGATTCACCAATACATGGTAAATGCTTTGAAGAGAAAATACTGAACCCATCTCAAGATATCTAGTCAGGATGGTGAATGAGTCGTCCAGTTTTCTTTGGGCCAAACGCATCCCGACAAACAAACGAGTACCAACTGAACTAGGTAAGGGGCAGCAGCCCTGGCCCCAGGGGCGCGTGCAACCACAGTCTCAGCAGGAGGAGGGGTCGAGTGCCGCGCAGGGAAGGAGAGGAGGTTGGGGGTCAGAGGCCAGCGACCCCACTATCTTTGTTTATGTGACCCCGTGCGTCCCCCTCTCCCCCCCCCCATCCCAGCTGTTTTGTTTACATCTAAGGAGCACCGGGGGTGGGGGTGGGGGGTGGACCCCCTGAGCCTGACCCCCAGAGACAGTCGTGTCATGACATCATTATCCGTGACACGAAAACACATCAGTCACAGTGACACCGGAAACGACGGATTCCAACCTTCGACATGCCATCACCGGGGATGGAAATGTCACTGACCATTAAGAAAAGTCTTTCTTGAAGAATCTGTGATAACAATATGAGGGAAAAAAAAAAAAACTCCTCTCAGCGTCTAAACTGGATAGAAATATTGCTTATGAACGTCTTAAAGTCCGGTCTGCTCAGCCCCCGATATGCAAAGGCATTTCTCAATGTCATTCTGTTTCCTCTTGCGAATCAGCAACAGAGACTGCCAGTCACACTTGTTGGGAGAGCGATATTGCGCGCAAAAGCAACGAAAAAATACATTTAACTAAAAAAACTCAAAACTATTCAGAGAATGGCATTCAATTCGTTCGTTCGCAGACTGGGAAATATTACGAAAGGAATGAGATCCATGACATCTGGGAGGATACCGTAGTAAATACTACATACCTAGGTAAGATGACGGCACGTCACGAATCACGTGACGATAGCCGTCACGCTAGTACGGAGAAGAACGGCTTAAGTGGAAGGCCTCGAGCGCGACGGTACGACTCTCGAAAACGACGGTACGACCCTCGAGAACGACCCTCGAGCACGACGGTGTGATCTTTCGGTATGATGTCCCGGTCGTACCCAAAGGCTTGCGGATAAGGTTGGTTATAATAAGGGCGCGAGTGGTGCGTGGGCGAGGCTTGGGCGTCGGAGGAACAAGGGTGGGCGGGCGGCCGGGGTAATGAGTGTTGATATATGCAGAGCCACGACACCTGTTATAGCAGAAGGACTCGGCCCCTGACCCATGCTACACCTCCACTTGAACACACACACACAGAGAGCAAACGTACAGACACACGTGTATACTCTACCTTCATAACTCCTAAGGTAAGTTCTTATAAAGTGAACTGTTCTTCGGAATATGCAGGGACAGAACAATCATAGGTCGTAACAGGAAATTAAACAAGAAACTGTTTTTAAAGTACTTTTACAGTATGAGCGGTGGATGAATAGAATAAACTGAACGAGGATATAGTAAATGCGGACAGAATAAAAAGTATGACAGTAGAGAAAGTTGAAGAGGCGGGTTCCCCACGTGTGTAAACCTTCCACTCTCCCTCCCTCCACCCACACCCTGCAGTACACGTAAACAATTACACTCTCATTCCCAAATGAGCAAAATAAACCTTTTGCACGGCCATGCTCCACAATTCTACAATATCGTCATCAGTTTCGGCTCCTAAAAACAAATTCTCATTCATTCCGAACCCGTCAACTCGGTGATGCTCCTTATCCTTGTACTTGAGAATCCTCTTAAGACGTTCCGTACTCCATACCCACCACCTGGCACCTTGCCTACTTCAAGCAATTATCGTTATCGTCAAAGCTGCCCGGGATTTACCTGGAAATAAACTCGGAGGTCTTGTAATTGCTAAGTTGGGTCGTTGGTCAACCAAGCTGTTTGAGGCCACGAGTGTCACGCAGGTCCACATGAACACGACAGCCTGGCTGGTCTGGTACACTTTACAAATTCCTATCCAGGACCTTCTTAAATTTCTCCGATGTGCATCTCTCGTGTTTCTGATGGCTGCAAGCACTGTGTTCAAACAGTCTTGGGCCCTGGACGTCCGGGGTATTTTCTCTTGAGCTGACCGCACCATTTGAGCTTAGATATAAAATTTTACAGCCTTCCATGCCTGTCGTGCCAAGTCACTGGTTTCAGTCGTTCAAATTTCGGCATTTCACTTCCTGTACATGGTCAATGCAGACCGTAAGAGATTTTGTAAATCTAACCACAATTTCGCCTGCCTTGAAAAGTGATGTTAGTATACAACAGAATCCGGGAAAGTACTACTACTGTGAAGAGCGACATCACTAGGTATTCCTCGTGTTGAAGATCTGCAGGATCCAGCCCACAGTCTGTTTGGAAAAGGCAGTTGTTGCCTTTTTGCTAAGTCTCTCGCTCTAGAAACATTAACTCCTTTATGTTTCAGTAAGGTGGTTTCCACATTAGAATCCACACGATCCCGCAGTCATTTTACTCTGCATCTCTCCACACTTCCCTAAGACTCTGCGCATCCACATTACTTGGTAATCCTCTTCTCACTCCTACAAAGCCTCGCAGCCATGGCTAATCCTAAAGACTGTTCCTCCACGCCAGGACCCACACTCTCCCCACCAGCACCATCGACCGACCCTTTTAGTGCCACTTGACCCCATCTTTCCTTTAACGCACCTGGGGTTAGCGCCACAATCCTTGACCCTCGACACCTTAACGTATAAAAGACCCCGAGAGAGCCTCCCCTGACCGACCAATCCACCTGCGGTAAGAAAGTCCGTACCTTGGCCACGCCAACGTCTTCCCCGGTGGCTGGTAAAATTCTTGATAACTCCCTCGTTCGTCCCCAGTACCTCAGTGATATCTCACTAGTATAAACAAAACGGATGCTGTACAGCAGATATTAACACGCCTCCTGAAAAATATTAGTTAAACATTCTCAGTTTGAAGACGTCGTTAAATGCGACACAGTTTTTTTCAGTTTCTTACTGAAAGTACACAACTGTAACAGCTTTCAATTCAGTATTCAACTTTATCTTAATCCTGAAATAAAATATACCAACAAGCTACCTTCACTCTTAAACCGATGGAATTAAAAACATTATACAGCAATCAACTGACATCACATGTTGCAGGGATCTTAACCGAAGACCGATGGTGAAACTATGGGGGCGGGGATTTTGGAGAAACTGTGGAGTGAAACAACCACAGCGACCTCGTCCAGGACTAAAGAAAACAGGAATGAAACACAAGCCGCCGGCGGGAAGGAACTCGGTCGGTCGGTCGGCTCCGCAGGAGAAAGGCGGAGTAAGTAGGCAGGACAGACAGCTGACAGCTTGATGGCTACTACAGGATGATGACTACCACCAAGCCCTGTCACATACAACAATTCTTACGAATAGAAAATAAGTTTTCTTTAAGTAGTTTTGGCACTTTTCTACTAAACATCTATCGACCTAAAATAGGGAGGGACACATCTTCCCTACATTCATTCATGCACATCCTCGGCTCATGCCTAGTGTGCCAAGCACACTACTATAGACCGACCCCGTTAAATATACAACTCACACCCAAAACTTAAAACTGATATTCGAGTCTACAGGTCGGGATAACAGATGCGTTTGCTAGTCAAACTTAACATCGCCCTCACAAATCTACGAGTATATCCTCAGATGCAAATAACTACGAGGACAAGCTATACAAAATAAACGATTTGGGTTCAATTCCAACGCACGTGCTAATACATACACACGGCCGCGAAATCAGCCTGCAAACTTCCTGCCACCCAAGACAAAAGCGAAGTTGACCAACAAGTACCACCCGGCCCACGCTGGAGAGAGAGAGAGAGAGAGAGAGAGAAAAAAAAAGCAACAATGAATCAACCTGGAAGTCTGCTAGACTTTCGACTGGTAGATCCTACCGGATCGAACAGGATGGCTTAAGCTGATGCCGACTGATCGACATGACTCTTAAAACCAGACTAGACCAGCGTGGCTCGGTCGGTAGACGCACTAAAATAGTGATACCACTTTCAGTGCGAAAGCAGGGTTCCTGGGTATGACGACCTGGACCTTATTTTTACCTCAGCACGACCCTAATAGGCGTAATGCCCCGGCCCTTGACCTGACCCTGGTGGGTCGGGAAAGAGGCCAGACAGACCTAAGGTTCGCACGTACCGTGGTGCTCAAGGTGGTAATATAACGACGGCACGAGCGGAACTATGTCGAGGCAGACTCGGCGACTGGTCGATAGCCCTAAAAATAACCGATGACTCAAGCCGTGCGGGGACACGGAAAGTAGCAGACGGCCGCCAAAGCGAATGAGGTCTTGAGGTCCTCTCCAGACGTACACTCTAACAGACACACACACACAGTGAGATACGCACGAGGGAGCGTCGAGACATTTCAGAAAAACGCAAAGAGAGAGAGAGAGAGAGCACAAGCTGTGAGACCCACTGAAAAGTGGACAGATACACTATTTAAGGTGTGACGAAACCAGACACATGGAGAGACAGACAGACATGAATAAACAGAACGATATAGGCTGTTGAAAGAGCCAGACACGTGGGTACACACACAACAGTGTATGCACACACACACACACACACACACGAGTAATGACATGGCATATATATATATATATATATATATATATATATATATATATATATAAGATTAAGAGACTGGGGGCAACACGAGTGTAGAACTCTCTCCCCGTGTGGACAGACATGTGGACAGACAGACAGACAGAGAGGCAGACAGCAGCGGGGGCACCCAGCCTGGACCAGCCCGCCCTACTTTTCTCGGTTTCACTCGCTGCTGCTGCCCGCCGAACAAAGACTACCCCAGCCCCAGCACCTGCGGCACCATGCCCTGCCTAACACCTCCAGTACTGCTCCAGCTACACTCACGGGACTCCCCCAGTTACACCCCAGTGCTGCCCCTGTTGCACCTTGGTATTACACTTGCCACATCTCCTCCAGTAATGCCCCAGCCATACCACCAGCGCCGCCCCAGCTAAACCCCCAGTACTTCCACGGCTTCAACCACAATCCTGCCCCAGCCATACCTTCAGTACTGCTGCCACAAATAAAACCCCCCTCCCCCGTATTGCCTTAATACAACTCCAACTGATGTTTACGTCACACACTGTACTAACTACTATGACTGTGCACTGCATGCGTGACTTGTTACATTCTCAGATCAAAGTCTGACCAGGACTACTACAGTCACTATACCAACATGGAGAATTCAGCTGTGCTTAAACTTAAATTCGTTTAAATTCTTTATGGTCTACCTCGACCTTACGTATACCCTACAGTGATTCTTGAAGCTCTTCTTTCTGTTGATATTGGTGTAAGGTCAAGGAACTCAGCCACTTCTCAGATTACTTTGGCTGTTTGAGGCAGTGGTCCGAAGGCATACGTATCCACCACAACTTGGCGTATCAGGTGTTTACTCGAATACATCTATCCTGTGAGTTCTTGAAGTTTTCATTACGTGGCATACGATGCAGCTAATGCTTATTGGCATTGCAATGAACGTTTACAGACCCAGGTGATGACAACGTCCTCTTACTGTACATACGGCATCCCTTGGTGAGCAAACAGGGAATCATTTCAGAGTAAAGACTGGGAACTACGTCTCCTGATATTTTCCATACGTTAACTACATCTTCCTTTTGTCACAGCTCAAAGACTACAACCATAGTGGTTTCGGTCGCTTAACGTCCTACTTGATTAAGTTACATTCCAGTTTTCACTCCAAATCGAAGAAATGAAAGAATGAAGTACAACTAAAACTACTTACAATAAAAGAAAATAAAGAAAGGGAAGAACTACAATAAAACCAGCATTGTCCTTCTTCCAGAGTGGAGACAAATGAATCGGGGGTTCCAAAGAATTTATCAGTTTAAGCACTGGAAAACGTGATATCTATTGGTCGCACCTCGGCTAAAGTACTAGACGGTCATCCAAAGTGAAATCTTTTGAAAACTCAGACAAACGAGCACTTACTTGCAGAAAAAAAAAAAAAGTAGGCACTCTCACCACTTTATGCCCAAACGCTTTCGCCGGGGACTTAAGAAAAAAAAAATCATCCACTAATCGTCGTAAGAGAAAATGACTTGAACCTCAAGTAGGTCGCAAGGATGGATAGTGAAAACTACAGCCAATATATTAACACCAAGAACTATGCTATACCAAACCACCTTAATGGAAGGCAAGTTATAACATTATTTAGAATACCATATCAAAATGTTTTAACGGGAAAAATATCGCTCAATACAAAAAAGTAACACGCTTCTCAACTCTGCTATAGGTAGAAGAAACAAGATCTTAGTAAGAGAAATAGCCAAAAACACATATATCAAATATGCCAATCAACAACTGTGCAAGTTCAGAAATGCTGAATTCCACACAGCAACAGATGCTTAACACGAAAAACGAATTCATAAATTGGAAAGTGAGGGACAACCTCTCTGGTGAGAGTATCACGACGTGCTCAAGGGCAAACACACAAGCCATCCGCTCAACACGGTATTTGGAGTCTTCAGCTCACATAAGTTAAATTTAAAGGTTTCCAATTCGACACATTTATCAAACACAAAACTAGAGACCTGAGCGCCGCTGAGAGGTCCTAGCGTAATTTAGAATCTGTTAGCATGGCATGTTAACTTTAGTAACCTTGGTGCTAATTTCAACAGCTTGATGTTGTTGATTTTCGACAGCTCTCAGGAAATACTCCCACAGGAGTAACCCACAAATTCCGACGGATAAGCAAGGTCACCATGAATGGCACAGGTTGTCTGGGGCATCTCCTGCGTGATTGGGCTTCCTCCGACGCCTTATACGTTACACCTCAATTACTGTATAATGTTTTCTATTCCTCGGCAAGTGATCCGCAACGCGCAGGAAACACCATATCCGAAGACTGTTGCCACATAAAGACAGCGAACGTTATGACCAAATCACAGTTCTCTTTAGTCTAGTCCATCAAACACCAGTTTATAGCTACTATAAATTCCCTTGGATTCCTAACATAGTCTTGAACACAACCACTACAAAGTCACTTTAGTAAAGTAGTTTCACACAGACACACATTGTGTGTAAATCTTAAGGACATCATCAGTTCTTGTGGGACTTCTCAAAACCTTACGTCATCAGCTGGCAATGCAGAGCAGGAGGTTACTGTGCAAGCAAGTCCGGACACGATTTAAACCGGTACATGATGTAGGACTGTAAACTGGATTTGCCTCAATGACAAACATGTCTGGATAGGATTCTAGTCCGGGGTTACATCCGGAAAATAGTTAACAATTAAGAAAACGAAGAAAAAACAACAACACTATAGGAGTACAGTAGCAAAGGTAGTAAATTCCTAACACCTGCTTGCATTTCCTTCCAATGAATGGAACTATACGTCACTACCTTTTATGCAACCGACTACGAGGAAGTTTCAAGATCAAATTTTTCCAAATAATGTCGCATTTAGCCTTTCACAGAGAAATAATTACAACCATTATTCGTGTATAGTAAAATGCAACTTATGATCATTTATTACGACCTGATTTCCAGAAAAGCACCATGGATAATGACGCAATAATTATTTCCACTATATGAAACAGTAAAGTATTGCTTAACTAGGATAAAGTTACATATAAGTAAAATTCATAAATTCCTGGTGAAGTCTTCAGGGATCTTCTAACCCCACAGCCTGGGCCTGGCCCAAGACGTTGGGTTGGGTCGTTCCAATACAAAAGCAATGGTGAAAAAGCAGTAGTGCGTGCATTAAAATGCTGGTAGGCAAAAACGCATGTCTAGTGCAACGACTGGATAAGATTACACGGCAGGGTCAGGTCTGAGCAGGATACGCGCACTAAACCTATTCTCACATGACAGGAAAATAACAGGCTTCCAATCCTCTGTGTTTCTCCTTAAAATAATCTCCAAATTTCACAGCTTGTGGATGCAGTATATTCTGTTGGCAAGTGGTTTCAAACCTTAATGTTTCTTGTTATAGAAATATCCAGATTTTACAATGGAAAGACGGTAAATGCTGCTATTATAGTACTTCGAGCAAGTTTTCCATATTCATTTCTTATGCAAATCCTCTAGTTTCAAAATGGTCTAGAAGTTGTACATGCTTAGTGGAACGATAAGGCGAGAACAGAAGTTAAATCTTTTCAACAGAGGGTAACCAAAAGCACAGCACAGACCCTGTAAAGCCATCTCTAAAACCTTGTTTCTGTTAAGTGATTTTTCACCAGCCAATCTTCAAGGATTTTTCTCTTCGTTCAAATTTACTGTGAATTCCTTCATTAAGATGGCAGTGTTGTCTGGAGATGGTGTTTTTGTTAATTAAAGCGATAGGCTGGGTCATGAAACACCATACCATCACCTCGGTTATTTTTTTTTTTTACTGGAATTTCGAAGCGCTATAATCCGAAACCTTAAAGTATTTCCTTGCTGGATGTCTTCCTTTATACAAGTTCTTCGATTGCAACACTTTTGAAAATCAACTTTGGTTTTACTTTTCCAATTGGTTAATGGGCAAAGTCAAGATAAAAATAGTGATCATCTTAGAAGCACTGTAAAGTAATATAATAATAATAATAAGAATAATAATAATAATAATAATCCAATGTGTGTGAGATCTTACCGAAGCTGAATGAGGACCCCGAGAGATTCATCAGAATCGTGCAATAGACTGACAAGTTGTTCCCAAATAGTTTAGCTCCTTTATCGCGCCAATATGAGCCGTGAAGGATCTATAAAACGCTTTCTAACTCTGCAATTTCGCCCTTGTTAAATGCTGTCAGTAGTGCATTACAGGCCTTTAGAGCATCATCACTGATTTTTTGTGTTGGAGACCCACTCTACCATATTTTTGAAAGAGGAAACAGTTGCCTTGTCTTGTTCGTCAAACATTATAACTCGAAGCCTTCACTCTGCTCAGTCGTGATATGATGTTGCCTGTGTCCACGTGGATTCTGAATCGCTTTGTTATTTCTTCATTCTTTCATATATCGATGGAGGTGGATACTATATTGGTTTCTTATGAGATGTGATACACTGTCAGGTTTATACAATACATTAAGGAGATTGTTATAAGCTGGAGATAATGTATATGGAATTAAGGTCTGTTCGTCAATTCGTTTGTCAGATTTTCTCTTCGCTGGGAAATCGGGGCCTTTTTTTTTTAAGGTCTGCAAGTCGTTTCCACTTTCTATATAATAGGAATCGTCTCTCGTGTTCTACTGAAGGCGTTTTGCATCTTCTTTCCACTCTTTCACATCTGGAGTCATTTTGTCATTATGCGCTTAATATTTAATTCTTTGGTGTTCTGGTATTCAGTAAGGTTTGCTATATATATATATATATATATATATATATATATATACACAACAAAGGAGTTTTCAAAGAAAAGTCACAGTCAGGTTGAGTTCCATGTTAAAATCCTTTCATAACGAGCCATGTTATAATTTAAAAGTTACGGTGGAGGCGACGTGGGACGGACAGAGCGATCCTCAATTGTGACATGCACTGCAGGCGACGAAAAAAAAAAAAAAAAAAAAAAAAAAAAAAAATTACTCCTGATCTACCTTTACCTTGCAAGGATTCCAGGGTGCAACAACCTCATATTTCTTTAAAGGCCTTTACACGACATTTACGCTACGGCACAAAACTGTAAAACCGTTCATGGCCTGACTATTCATCTGCAAGCTCTGAACGCAACGTTCATTTTTCGTCGCTAATAATATAATTTAGAATTCGCCATGAATTACTCCTTGCAACCTGTGCGAGTATATATATATTCCTACATGATCTTGGTCTCCAGGAAGTGACTCTCTTCCCCGATGACTTTCAGATTTGCTGTGGATTACTTTACAGCACGGAAGCGATTGTGCAAATGATATTTATGTTCATGACTTTCAAACTCTCGGGTTGACCACTGCCAAGGATAGCGAGGGATTCTATGAAAGAGATTTTTCACACGGTGATGAAAGAAACCCATTTTATTTGTGTATCTCTACGGTTAAGGTTGATCATATTATCTACACTGTGAGAGATTGCCGATAGATTATAGAAAAACAAAAGAAAAATTCGATTTAACATTATTTTACAGCAAAAAAGAAAAAAAAAAACGCTGTGACGCGAGAATTCTGGTTACAGCCTAGCATGCATCAAGAAGCGGAGCTAATTTGTCAGGCAACAGAGGCCTAGTTACCAAATATATATATCTTCAGGAAGTATTGTATCAAGGCGCACACCAGATGGTGGTATATGAGTAAGTGACCTCGTCATTTAAGAAGTCATTTTTACTATTTGGTCGGTAAAAGCCATACTTCTGCCGTCTCCACCAGTGTATTTACCCAGGTTCCTGAAGAACCAACCAACACCTCGGGTTTTGTTCCGCCAGCAGTGACGCTGACCGTAATTGCCTTCCTTGACCTATTTTACTCCAGTCTGTTTTCAGTCCTTCATTTGTTCAAACACGGTTACCATTTCCTCATTATAACAGCTGCACTTTCTGCAATATATTAACAAAAGGTATTTTGAATTTCTGCAAAAAAGGGATAACTTAACCACTTCAGTTTCCCCACAATAAATTCAACTCTCATACTCCTGGAACCCCTAACTAAGAACTCCTACAGCTCCAATGCTGCGCTACTTCTAGCATAAGAATAATGCTGGATTCCTTGGGAGTGAGAAATTCTTTTAAGTGATTTCCCGATGATAGCCTTGTTAAATCACCCCTTCAGTCGCAGAACATCCTCTAGCAGGCAGTCTTTATATATATATATATATATATATATATATATATATATATATATATATATATATACTGCAAACAGGAAAAACAGAGCGCACTTCCGACTGAATTTTACGGCGCCGTCCATGTTCACCAGCGCGGAAGGCTCACCCAAGCCCGTCCAGTTGTAATAAGTTTATATTGTCTGAGTCTGACCACTTCCTCGCCCATCCTATCATTACAGATGTTATAACTTCCCTCTGCGGCGTTGCTTCACTGAACGGGAGACATTTTACAACGGTTGCCGATTTGGCAAAGTTGTGCTCTCGGTGCCGCGCATTACAGTGCGATAATAGCCACGAAGAACAGGTTCACTGATCTAGTTTGTAATAACGTCAGCAAATTGACTTATAGAAAATACGAGTCCGTAGCTCATCACTCAGACTGAGGAAGTTATAATCAAATGAAAGTAGAGAGAGAGAGAGAGAGAGAAAGAGAGAGAGAGAGAGAGAGAGAGAGAGAGAGAAATTGTAAGTCTATTCTTACGATCACTAACCACGACCTTAGCAGTCCCGTACCTCCTGTCCAGTCTGACGAGGCAGCTCAAGTCTCCGGGACATAAAACGAAAAAAGTAAAATTCAACCCTTGAGGACGACGCTTATGACGCTTGCATATGATGGCCCTCTAGGGACAGGTCAAGGGTTATGCCATCATACCCAAGGGTCGTAACCGCCTTGGTCAAAGGCCTTAGAAAGTCTAAATCCAGACCAAGAACACACACACCCCAGCAGACAGACCATATCCCAAGTTCCTGAGTGCATGTAGAGCGAGCGGACCCCACGCGACCGCCCGTCAAGGTCTCGAACCATCACCCACCCCCCCAGACTGAGTACCTTGCCCTGCGTGCCCTCAGTACTGTACCCGTCACAAGGAATAGGCAACATCCGGGTGTATGTACGTCCGGATGCGCTACCCTCCCACACATCTCCCCACCCAGAGGGAGGATGCAAATGTCTGCAACAACAACACAAGTACAGCTAGCGGTCAAGCAAGCGATGGGGCTGGTGCACACCGACTCCAAACCTCCTCATTACTATCCTCTCTGCGATGCTCTTACCTTACCTTACCTTCCGTTGGTATCGGGGACCGATCTCTACCCCCCATGGCTTGGTGTGTGCGACCAAGCTTCCCCCGATGGCCATCCGGTGTACCAGGATGTAGGATGCTCCACACCCCCACTCCTACATAATACCCTGTGCCACCAGTTTACTCCGCTACACTCTACACTACGGAGGATATTATCTAACTGCGTCCTGTACGAGACCACAACCTGCTCCACAATGCTTCGAATCTCTGCCTTCAGTGTTTTGCTCAGGTTTGGGTTTTCGGATGCTCACGCTGTCTTGCTTGACACAGCCCTAAGTATCTTATTATCATCATCATCATCATTATTATTATATTTATTCTTTACAGCAGCAGAAATGTCAAGGGCTACGGTATGCTCTTGTCAGGGCCATCTAGGTAGAAGGGCAAAACAAATTTAATGTGTAAAGAAGATTTACGTTTGTTAACGAAGCGAGAGGCTTCCGTATGCACATCCCGGGCGAGGCCTTTCAGTATTTTCCGTGTACGTTATCTCTCATGTCTTAAACCATTCCAGCTACGTACTTACATGCTTACTGAATCAATAAGAGCAGTGAGAATATCTAAAGCGTCTTACAGTCAGAAATTTTCTGAATTCAGTTGCAAAACATTAGTTTTATGGTTTCAAAAGGCCTGATTATTAATCATCGCTGATGCCGGAATTCTTCGGAAAGATGTGATGTGTTCTGAGGTGAGATCACGCGACATGACGCTTACATCTGTGACGCACGTCTTTCGTGTTATAGATAAGGTCTGTTTGTTATGTCCGGCATGTGCCTCGATTTCTTCACCCTCTCTGCAGTCAAGAAGTTGTTAAGTCTGCCCACTGAACATCACAGTAGTTTCGGTGGCTCACCAGATGGCATTACTGATATATGTTTGTTGGTTTTCTGTGTATTTACTAGACTAGTCTGCCACACTACAGCTATAATAACTAGATAAATGTAAAGAAAAGAAGAGGGACGATTTTCTAGGTTAAACATTTTCCACTGGGATCCTGCTGAAGTTAAACAAACCAGCAACAATCACATTTTGCAAGCAATCTCTACAGCCCGTACATCATAAACTATTACGCTTTGATCACATTTGACAAGTGCATTTCCCAAGTCTGTGTTTGTACTCTCAGCTCTTTGTGTCATCAACATCTGGCATGCTATATATAAACTGGCTGAGCGGCTTTATGTCCGCGCTTTTCTTAACTGAAAAGTTCTAATCGTATACAGTAGAATTCCCTACTTCGTAAGACTTTACCTGGTCTTTACATCATAAATCTTTGTACTTCGGGGAGCTGGCCTTTCCTCAACCAGTAAATTGCAGAGAACATGCTTACTCAACCTGAACGGGGGTGGGAGGTGGAAGGGGGCAGAGGAGAGTAAAGAATGGGAGCGAGATTGATTTGATTTGTGCCAGGAAAACCCCAGCAAATTCATTGTGCACCCCATACTCATCCTGTGACCGGTAGCGCAAAATGATTACAGGAGTCACAAAGGGTCAAGTCAGACACCAGTGGGTTGATATTACATGCATTACATAGTTTCATATGTTAGGTTCTGCCTGCTAGATGCAAAAAGTGGATACAAACAAAATTTCAGGTATCTTGTCATTAACAATAAGGTGTTGTGACATTTCTTGCAGGGTTTGTTTAGATCTATCCCTAAA
>JAYMFT010405796.1:0-18585 GCA_038088735.1 Panulirus argus | reverse complement strand
CTGTGGTTTCAGTGCATTACACATGACAGCTAGAGACTGAATGTGAGCGAATGTGGCCGTTTCGTCTGTCTCATGGCGCTACCTCGCCAGCACAGGGGGTGGCGATGCTAATTCCCATAGGGCTAGGTGAGAAAGAATACTACCCACGTATTTCCTGCGTGTCATAAAAGGCGACTTAAAGGGAAGGGAGCGGGGGCTGGAAATCCTCCCCTCCAGTTTCTGCTTTTCCAAAAAAGGAACAAAGTAGGGGCCAAGTGAGGATTTTCCCTCGAAGGCTCAGTCCTCAGTTCTTAATGCTACCTCGCTAACGCGGGAAAAGGCGAATATGTATGAAAATAAAGAAATATATATCTAATGTAAAGTTACTTTGTTTTCCCCAGTCAGCCAAAGCTAGGCAAGCGACCAGGGAGGAAAATGGAGAGGTGGTCGACTGCAAACACAAAACATGGCAGTGTTTCATTCATGTATTCATCCTCTTGAGGTGAGTCTTCTGTAGAAGCATGAAGATCAAGGTCAGTCGACACTTAAATTCTTTGACATGCTTGGTGTATTATGCCTTACTTTGGTATTTAATTTTTCCTCAGTAATTCCTTGTAGAGGCAAAAAGCTGACATGATAAGAAGTATCTTATGCTTGGAACATACTATGCTTGGACACTGGTAAGATGTATTAATCAAATATTTTGAATACAAAGAAACTGACTTAAAATTCTACAATGTACTTACAAAATTTTGTACAATTAAAGAAAGGCAAAAGTATTAATTATATTCAGAGTATACTGAACCCTATCATTTAAAAATAGAAATATGATCATCAAAATATAAATAAAAATAACCAGAATGCCCATCAAATAGATACCTAGATTACTTACCAATACCAGTCTCCATATTATGCAATGCTGTATTAAGCTGCTAGAGTGATCCACCAGAGTTTACCACTGTATGTCCATACCTTATGTTTAGCTTTCATTAAAGTACTATAACAGTGTCAGGAAAACTTAAACCATCTATTTAATCTATATTTACTTCCATAAAAATTGAATTGACTCATATGGACATAACCCAGTGCAATTGTTTCTAATGTTCAGGGCCTTTTCTTGAACACGAGTGTCCTTATTATGATATATTTTCTTTAGTTAGGAAGTGGAAACGATTAGTAATGTTAACGCATTTTCATTTTCTTTTGACACATTATGACGTCTGCTGGCAGTCTTTTGACATTGATATCAGAGTTTAGGTTTTAAAGAGTTGCATTCTCTCATAGAAGGAGCTCAACTAACCATATTAAACTGTGGACCCGATCTCTCCTTTAGGGCACCAAAACTGCGCCTTATAACCCTGGTGCTGTGTCTCTGTCACTTCATGGTGTCCATGATCTTCTATGGGATGTCCCTCAGCACCAGTAGCTACAGCACAGATCCTTTCCTTCACATGGCTCTAGCAGGTCTGATGGAGGTCCCTGGTTACACTCTTATGGCACCCATTGTTGCCTACCTGGGAAGGAAGTGGCCCACTATCATATGCTTCATCATCAGTGGCACAGTCATGCTGGCCCTCACTTATATACCACCAGGTATATATATATACTTTATGTTATGTGATTATACCGAAATAATCAGTTTGTAATACACTTTAAACACTATAACAAAGAATATATTCAATTAGTTTATAAAGATGTGTGTATACACACACAGCACTAGTGTAAGACTCTCTACCCTTAACACAAAAATAGTAATAATACACAATCAGTTAGTAAAAGTGATGTGCTTAAGTTTGATTACCTGATAAATTAGGACATGAACAGATCAGAGAGGACATTTGAAGTGTGGAAACTGTACAGAGCTAAACAACTTCTTCATGAACATAAACTAAGAAATGGAGTTCAAGAACATAATTTACTGTGGATCACTGTCATGGAAGGTTCTGTAAAATCTGAAATGGAGTGAGAACATGGTTACCTTCAGCTGCAAATAAAGAGGGACTACCGGCATTATTTCCACAAACGTACAGTCTCTCCTTGTCATACAAAACACTTGTCAACACTTGACTAATCCTGCCTTTTGGCAAAAAGGTAGGTGCAGTAGATAGTAGTAGCAGGTAGGAACATTTACGCAGGAGCATTAGGTAAAAATTTTTGGGAGAATAGTTGGAAGCATTAGATAGAAGTAGTCAATAGGAACATTAGGTAGGAGCCTCAGCAAACACTGCACTAGAGTTGCCCTCTACCAGTGGTCTGTTAAGGGTGAGGCATTAAAGGCTGAGGAGTGGCACTGGAGTTCACTAGTTATGGAGACTATTGCCATGGCCACCCCTTTGAGGGAGTTCCACTTGGAATGGGCATCAGAGATATAAATAGATAGATAGCTAAGAAAGAGAGAAAGATGTGGTTCAATATAAGATGTCAAAAAGCAAAAGAGCTTAAGAATGTACAATGGAGGAGATTTAAGTAGCATTACAGCAACAGCCAACCAACACTTGAAAGGTGTGAAAAATCAAAGAATGAATACAGCAAAATAAAAAACATGGAGCAGAGAAACTTTGAAAAGAATATTGAAGACAGAAGATGATAATCAGAATCTTCTACAAAAATTCATTAGGATTAAATCATTAGTTCAAGAACAACTAATTGGCTTGGGGATTCAGAGGAAAGTGGTCATGGAAAACAGTGAAATTGCTACAAGCAACATAAGCAAACACAAAATGGTCTTCACCTGGTAAAGTCTTTAAGCCAAATGCTCTAAAAAGGAGTGAAGATATCCTTGAAATACTGCTTGAAATATTGGTCAGTATGTTTTTCGTACAACATAGTGCTAAGGAAGTGGAAGAGTGCAAAAGTCTCATTGTCTTTAAGAAAGGAGACTGGAAAGTTGTGCTAAACCAGACACATCTCTCTAGCAAGAGCCAAGAAAGCAAGTGAATAACTACTTGCAAAGAAGAAACCACATGGATTCAGGGAAAGGAGATCATGTCTAATAATGTATTTCCCACACTATCTATTAGGAAGTGAACTTCATCAGACAATACAGGACTAGTGGTTTGTATGTTCCTGGGCTCTCAGAAGGTAATTGAAACCATAACACATAGGAGGCTGGAATAAGGATACAACTTATTCTGTGAATTGAAAATTACAGTATTGGAGGGAGGGAAAGGACATATGTCAGAGGAGCTTTGTTGAAGTGGGTTGGGTTCATCAGTGATGTACTGCAGGGCTCGCACGAGAGCCACTGCTCCTTTTGATCTCTGTAAATAACTTACCAGAAATACTGACCCCATACCCAGGCATGTTTGTGGATGATGCCAAAGTTATGAAGGGAAAAAAATGAGGAGCATTGCAATTACTCAGGCTCTAAAGGCTGGTCCAATACATAGTTGACAAAATTTTTACCTAGTAAACGCAAAGTACACTAATGACATGGGACACAGTGAAAGAGGACCTCAACACCAATATTGTTTAACAAGAAATAAGTGTAGAAATGTGTGTGTGTGTGTGTGCACTTCTTAAAGTGCTGTCACCTCACTTAAACAGGCACAAAGAACTATTAGAGTAGGTCAAGAGGAGGGCAACAAAGACTGCACCAAAATTAAGTAAGGTGTGTTAACAGCGAAAGGTTAAAAGGCATAAATTCGTCCACAATGGAAGAGAGAAGAGTATGGGGCACCTTAAATTCGAAAGATGCAAAGAAAAACAAACAGAAGCCATAATATGAAATTATGCAAGGCACTTTTTAGAAAAGATGTTTAGAAGTACTTTTAATGTGTCAGAGCAGTGGATGAATGGAGTAGATTGAGTAAAAAAAAAAAAATGCCTGGGTTCAAATTTGGGCATGGCAATCTAACCTGTTCCTCTTCCCCTTGGGGCTGGTTGATAAATGGGTACCTGGCTTAAGCTGGTGTTGGGTGTGTGTGTTTGTGTGTTTACTATATGGGGAGAGAGTTTTAACCTTGTAGAGTCCCATCTTGAACATTTTCTACCATTATACAACCTCATATTTATGTATGCCATCTGCATTAACTATATGCTCAGTCATCCTATTCCATTTAACCATCACTTTTATACTGGCTGTACTTCTTTACATCTTCTTTAACAAGTTTCTTGCTCAGTTTCATCTTTACCTCCTCTGGTTGCTGTAACCCTACATCTTTTGTAAAGTTGTTTACTGCCCACATCATCAATGTTTTAAAAACTTAAGGATGTAATCAAGTCACCCCTCATTCTTCTCTCTTCCAAGGTTGGAATATTTAAAGCCTTTAAACCTTCCCCTGTAACTTAGCTCTCTTAAGTCTGGTAGTCTTTGTTGTCACTCTGGACCTTCTCTTTTCTTTCTTTTTTCTTTGGGTGAGATGACCAAACTTGGGAAACATATTCTGATCTTGGCCTTATGTAGGATATCAACACTTTGCTCAGTATTTCCTTATCCATATACTTAAAAGCTATTCAGATAGTAGCCGGAAGAAAATTTGTCTCCTTTATTATCCTCCCAATGTGGGACTCCCAAGTCCTTCTTACACACAGAATACTGAGGTTTATTCCTGTTGTCTAATAATCATACTGAGGCCTTTGATTTAGCTCCATCCTCATTTTTTTACATTTGCTTGGGTTGAATTTCATCAAACATAGACAAAATTTTGGGTTGCCTTGGGTCCCATTATAAGCTGATGCAATCCTCCTCGCTTTTCACTGCCCACAACTTTTGTATCTTCTGCAAACATAATCAGGTAGAAGTCCATCCCTTAAGGCAAATCATTCACACAGGTCAAGAAGAGTAACGGTACTAAAACAGAACCCTGAGAAACTCCAATGTCGACATCTACCCATTTTTAAAAGCCTCCTCTCACGTATTCTTCATTCCTTTGCTCAGGGATGATGATCTGACCAACAGAGTCATCTTCCCCTTATTCCTGCTCAGTATTCCGGCTTCTTAAACAGCCTCCCCCATGCAGTACTACGGCAATGCTTTCTGGCAGTCAAGATATAAACAACCTAGGCAGCCTTCCCTTTTGTCTAAGACAGAGCTCACTCTCTCTTAGAAATCTAAGAGATGTGCGTGTATGTTCCAAAAAGAGAAGATTTGGTACATATTAACAAGGCTATGCAACAAGGGCAACATCAGTGTAAATTTGTCTTCCTGTAGCACGCAAATAATAAGCACACACACACACACACACACACACACCAGACTGTTTTCAAATATAACACACATCTGCCCTGGATGGTGTAGCAACAGATATAACAGCATTTATAGATCTTGTGACACCACAGACCTGCAGTGGCTGGTGATGACTCTGGCCGTGCTGGGCAAGGTATGTGTCACTGCAACCTCCCAGGTCCTCTTCCTGCTCAGCATCGAACTCCTCCCCACAGAGGTGAGGCTCCAAGGCATCGGCTCCACTTCCACCGCCAGTAGAATAGGCTACATTGTATCACCTTTCATCAAAGACATCCTGGTGAGTGCCAACCTAATCTTCACTATAAACCAAATGTTCTCTTTCCACCACATCTGGAAGATCATTATGTTTATCTATACTTTTAAAATAGCTTCTTGTTGTCTATGACAGATATAAGCATGAAACTTTGTATGCCTATTAAGGAGACCCCAAGGATATTCACCTTGGCATAATTTTCCTAAATCTTGCATGCATGTCATAGCAGCATGGCAGTGACAGCTAGAAACTGTAAATTTCTTAAATTTCGTGAAAAAAGTTGTTTATTCTAATGAAAAGTATCAGAAAATTAGGATATTGATTATAGCCTGGACAAAGCCAGGTACTTCGACGTGTCCTGAAATAAAGCATTTCATATTTCAAGTCAGCATGATGCTACCAAAATTAGTTTAATATACTCTGCCAGTGAAAAGCCACCTTTGACAAAGCATTATCACTGGTAGTACTATCTCATCAAAGAACTTCTCACTACAAAGGAGTCTATATTTTCCTTCTACTGGAAGTAGAATAGCCTTGGGCTGCAGGTGCCTATATATATATATATATATATATATATATATATATATATATATATATATATCTTTAGTATACTAGATCGCCATTTCTCGCGTCAGTGAGGTAGCGCCAGGAAACTTATGAAGAAAGACCCATCCACTCATATACACACATATATACATATATGCAAAATACACACATATACATATCAACATATACATATATACATACACATGCATATACACATATTCATTGATACAAGGCTATTATTAAATGATTTTTGTATGCATCTTGACATGTTAAATAGATTTACTCACAAATACTAGTGATGTCTAATATCTAGCATTGTTTCGACAATCTCTGCTCTTGCTTTCCTTGTTTATAATTCACATCTTGGCAGTTATTGTCTTGATGCCTCAGATATTCACAAACTGGTGTCTCTGATCATTCACCCTTAGATGTTTTGAGAACAGATGAAGTCGTCATATCTGATGAACCAACATATGTATTGTATACGTGTTTGTGTGAACCACCTACCCAATACATGAAAGTTGTGAACAACCTATCCAGTACATAAAAGTTAAAACATTATCATTTACGTCAAGATTTAATGCCGTTTTTAAATGGTTCTTCTGGTTTCATATAAAAGTTTGTTTTATTAACACTTACATCTAAAGTGCCATATTAAACAGAACACAGAACATTAAGAGATATAGAGAGACTATGGAAATGTAATGAATGCCTCTCCACAGGACCCGCTGTACCCACCAGCGCCATCACTGGTGTTCGGGCTGGGGGCCCTACTGGCGGGAGCATCCACACTTCTGTTGCGGGAGACGCTAAGTATCTCACTCCCAGACACCATTGCTGACCTTGAGAACCCTCAGTACTATCACCAAACTACAGGGTCCCACCACACTCCCAGGTACCATTCCATAATACTCATACATATCATCCTTCCATACTCCCAAGTTCTCTCTCAGGTACCATCCCATCATACTTCCAAATATCATACTACCACATTCCCAATTATCATGCTATCACACTTCCAAGTAGTGTCCAGTAACGACTCAAGTACCATCCCACCATACTCACAGGTACTGTCCTATGACTCCACCATATCCTACCATGCTCCAAAAGACCACTGTCCTGGAGATCCCTTACTGCCACCATACTTGCAGGTGGTACCTTACCAGACTACCACATACCATTCCATCGTATTCCCAAATACCACTTCGTCCGAAAGCGACATACATGAAAGTCTGCTCTCTAACTAATCATTATATATCCTTTCTTTATTATTCTGTTTCTTTCCAATCATCAGCATCCATTAACCCTGGCCTTTGACCTGACCTGCTATGATCAGATCAAAGGTCAGTGGTGTCACGGGTACAATAAAGAAGAGTGTAGTGAAAATGGCCTTTGAACCTAACCCTTAAAGTGTCAAGGATGTACTGAAGATGACAGTTAAGTGAAGATGACTTTTGACCTGAGTCTTATTAGTTGATAAAAGAGCACTTTGTGTCGGGTGTAATGATCAAGCCCTTGTGAAAAGCAAAGGAAATGTAAGTTTATCGAGGGTGTAATGAAGAGGTGTTTGGTGGAGTCTCCTTCCACAGTGAACATGACTCTGAATCATAGTGTAAAGAAAAACATTCATGAAAGAATAATGGCATCTCTAGTTGTAAAAATTGAAATAGTCCATGGTCATAAATCATATAATGAACGAACCAACTGGCATGATATGCACATTACAAAAAACAACCATTAACAGATCTTCGGTGTGCTGACGGACTGCAGATTTAATGCTCCTAAAATATAAATTTATTTAAGAGTACTTCTTTACAAACACAATATTGTCTTGTGTAGATCTGTCAGAATGCATGTCAGGTCAGACACTCATACATTTTAAAACATAACTATCTGTGTTTCCACAGGCCAGAAGAGGATGCTGATGAAGAAATAGAGATGGCCAAACTGCGGGCTTAGAATTTTGATGGTGAAGAACTTGCAGGAATAAGGGGCTGTTGTTGAAGAAGTGAACTTTATCACCTGACCCTCAAAAGCCTTTCATGTGTCATCTCTAAAACTAGAAACTCCTGTAAAAACCCAGTAACAAGCAATTCTCTCATCATTGTAATGTGTCATGACCTGGCACACAGTTGGGGATGCTGTGCCACCAGATGTGCTCTGGGTAAAGTAACCTTCTGCAGATCAATAAGTGGTTACATTGATCTCTGATGGAACAAGTTTCTAATTCATAGATTTTCGAATGAACACTAGCTTGTGTGTGAAACTTTAGTCAGCAAACTCTGAACAAACTTTAGTCAGCAAACTCTGAACAAATGAACCTTCTGATGAGCACATTCCAGATTTAGTTATTAATGAGCAAATTCCTGATGCAGCAACCAGCTTCATTAGCACACGTCCACTTTCTAACGGTCATGTTAAACGCACTGAAAACTGAAGATGGTACACTCATATCGGTAAGCCTTCATGAAAGCATTCATATTGATCTTTAAGTTGTGGCCGATATGAAAAAATAAATGATGCTAATCTCCTCAAGCACTATGAATCAGCTCACTTTTTTATTTCACTTGTGTGAACATGGGTGAAGCTTACGAGTAGGGCCTTGTATTTTCTTATTTATTTTTTCAGGCTAGAAGCTACTGGATAGTATTAACTCAGTGCAAGTCCTAACATCACTCTTTGTAGTGTCAGTTATAAGAAGGAGCTGATTTATTTCTAAGTGAACTGAAACAACATGGTTTTGACCTGCCTGAGAATGAAACTGGGTCCACACAATTGCAAGATAATTGCATTAGCATTGCCTCTCTGATTGCTTCTTATTTCCTAAACCTTTCCATGGTTTACCCCACATGCTTCACATGCCCTGGGTCAGTCCATTTATAGCACATCATTCCAGTTCACTCTATCCTGTGTACATCTTTCACCCTCCTCCATGTTCAGACCTCGATCATTCGAAATCTTTTTCAATCCATGCTTCCATCTCCAATTTAGTCTCCCACTTCTCCTTCTTCTTCCACTTCTGACACATGTATCCTCTGTCAACCTTTCCTCATTCATTCTCTACATAGGTCCAAACCATTTCAGAACACACTCTTTTTATTACCATACCTCTCTCTTACTCTTTTATTACTTACTCCATCAAACCATCTGACATCACATACTGTCCTGGAACATTTAATTTCCAACACATCCACCCTCCTTTGCACAGCCTTCTGTACCAAGTCTTTACTGTTACATGTGTATACACACACACACACACAAGCCAGAACCAGGAACCCATGTGTGTGTGTGTGTGTGCAAGCATAACTTTAACATAATTTCAACTAATTTTTTTCTCTCACAGGAATGCAACATCAACCCAAGGAAAGGGAAAAGATCAAATCTCCACAGAAAACTCATCTGTGGCTAAGTGAACAACCCAATATTACTAACAGGATCTGAATTCTGATTCTTATGCTCTTTACAAACCTTTCAGATGATTTAATCATCTTACTGCAGCACATCCTATCTTCTTCCTGTCATACAGAGTAATCACTTGAGATGAACTGGCAAAATAGTCCTGTTGAATTCCAAGGCTCATCACTGATATGTAAGTCAGTGATATTCCTTCTAAATAAGATGACACACTAGCCAACCAGTTTCAAAATTACTAGTTTTGAATGGAGTGTCCAGTATTAAGCAAGATTTTAGTTCTAGATTTATGTTCATTAAAAGCAGAGGCTTCACATATATCATATTCTAGTCTAGGGATAACTGCAATCAAAAGATGGTGTAGTGATGTCAATCTATAACACTAAAGCAGATTTATCACATGTATACCCAAACATAACCTCAAACTTTTTGATTCATACCACTGTCACTGTCAGTGTCCTGGCTGAAAAGATCCCATAAATCTATATATAAGGCATTTTCCAACTCCCTGCTGTTTATCTTCAGCATTCAACTGAGACTACATGGGCATACAGCACATTTGGGCAGCAATCCCGACATATCTAGTTTCCTATGGCTAGTATGGAAGTGAGTGAAGAAAAGATTAAAGGGACCTATGAAGCCAAAACATGGACATGAGACGAGTCACAGAGGTCAAAAATCCAAGCTGTGGAAATGAATTATTGAGAGGAGCATGTGGTATGACTAGACGGAATGAAAAAAGTAATGAGGGGGGTGTATGAGAGATATGGTATGATAAGGAATGCAAAGGGAATGAAACATAATACTTTGAGGTGGTTTGGGCATGTGGAGTTTAAAAGGAAAGTGTTTGATAGTATGATTAAAGGGGTTGATGTGAGAGGAAGACCACCTGTGGCATGGGGATATAGAGTAGAAGACTAATGGAGGGAGAGAAATGGGAGAAGAATGCATGGAATAGTGTAAGTAAGGAAGGCATTTAAGGAAAGGGATAAGTGGAGAGTCTTTTCCTTGATGGGAGTTCCCAGAGGGAATACACATCAGAGACATACAGACAGATTAGTAGGAAACTACTGAAAACAACAGTGTAGAGAGAAGTCTGAAATATATAATTTGCTGTACTATTCACTGATTAAAATTTGCACTGTTTAAACTGATGATCGTGAGCTAAGTATGAATTCTATCTTAGCTATTTTCTACGATATTTTTTCTGAATATGAAAATCATTATTAATTCGGCAATAACTTTACCAGAAATGTGTATAAAAAGATACAAAAAATACAATTTACCACTTCCTTCACTGAGTATTAGTTGAATATCTCTAACCTAAAGCAATGATAGCCTCGCTGATATTGCAAGTGATTAAATTCTACATGAGTTTCATTTGTATACCCATTTTCACCATGATCATCAAAATAAATTATCATTCATTAATGGATTCTGGAAGAACCTACAAGAAAGAAAGAAATATTAATATATAAATGAAAAGTGTAATTTACCATACCACTGACCAAGTATGAGGTGAATATACTGAATGAATGACAAACATAAGACAGCTAAAATTCTGACTATTTTTTGCAATTTTCTCTTAAATGTTACCAAATACATAAATAATCAATAATTCACATGTTAGGTAAGACCTTACAGAAAAAAAGTAAAGAAAAAATTACATAAAAAATATAATTTACAGTATCATTCACCAGTTATACCTCGAATGTTTTGAACCAACAGTATTTGTGGGCTAGGAAAGAATTCTGTTTTTGCTATTTTCTCATATATTTTTCTGAATATGTAATTATTACTTCATACACTAACTATGAACCTGCTGAAATGACAAGTAAAGAAAAATTGTATGAAGAATAGAATTTATCATTTATTCACTGAACATAGTTAAATGTTTTTGCTGAATCCAATGTTAGCCTCTGGGATTCCAAGTATTTGTTTTCTGTGCTGCACTTCCATTTGTATACTTATTATGGACCATTCTTTTTATGAATACATGAATTGTCATCATTTCCCAAGTTTGGTAAGAACTAACTGATGAAAAAAAAAAAAAAAAATACAAGTTGATTATACTATGAATGTTTTGAACTGGAGACAATTGTAAACAACTTTAAAATTCCATCTCTCTCACCTATTTTCTTTGTAATTATACTGAATATATAGATAATCATTAATTCATGGATTAGTTAAGGACTTAGTGAGAGGACTGTGTTGAAAAAATGTTATGAAAAATATGAAATACCGTATTATTCACTGATTATTTGTTAAATGTTTTGAAATGAAAGTTTTGAACTAAGACTCCTCATCCCAGTGTTGGTCATGGGTCAGTTGTTGGTAACTTCAGCACTCGGTAAATATAGTGAGTTAATGACATAAATTCTGAATGCTCAACTCTTTCCTAAGTAGGCTATCTCACTAAGTAGATTTTTGTCAATCTTCAGTAAGATAAAAATATTGTGAGTTGGAATCTCCCTTTCCTGAACTATGAACTGACAAGTCTTCCTAGCAGGCTAGAAGGTAGAGTTATCCTCTAACTTTGTCTCCACAACCACCATCTTACTTTCTAGGTTCTCTGTTGATGTTGTCACTAATGACTGCTGTTTACCGACTGCTTTTGCAGTAACAAAGCCTGCATCGCTTTCCCACAGTTTCATCCTATCATCTAGTTCTCTAATACCTCATTATTCTTGCTAGTTTCTAAGTGCAGGTCTTCAAACAAACTGTAAAACAAACAAGGAAGGAACTTATCATTTTCCTCAGTGAGAAAGTCTTAGGTTAGTTCCCAGATATAGCTAGGGCAGTTACACCAAAGAGTAGGTGCCACTCTTCATAGCACAAATAGGAAGTGGAAGCTCATGAGAAACATATCTGCACACATCAGAAGTCAGGGGAGGTGTTTCACCTGCTTGTCATAAAAGACAACAAAGAGAGGCTGGAAATCCATGACTCCTGTGTTATCACTTCCAAAATGTAAGAACAGAATTAAAGTAAAATGAGGAATCTTTCTTGAAGACAGCAAGCTGGTATTTAAAAGGAAAAATGTTCATGAAATAACAATTCAAACAAGTTATCCAAGAAATCCAAGTAGAAAACAGTGTAATATAAGTTGCTATAATAGTATATAAGTAACTTTAAACAAGAAAACTCTTAATTATAAGTCATAAATAAACAGGTAAAAACTGCAAGAGAAATATACAAATTGTATTATGATATTACACTCAAGTAAAGTCAAAGAAATTGAGGAATAACGTTTAAAACTCAAAAACGTTTCTTTCAACTTAAGTCATATTCAGCTTCTACTGTGAACTCAATGGATTTGAAGATGAATAGATTTTATATGCTATTTCTTAAACCACTGAAGGGATGAACTTATTGATCTTTAACCTCTGGTGATTCAGAAAACAATTTAGGCAGAAGATGTTAAGTTTGTTGGCCTTTACCAAAAACTTCACGCATTCCAACAAAGTCAGATTTTCCCTGAGAATACATTCTATTGCCTGTAAAAAGGATTACATAAACATATGGGTCATTTTGGATTTTTTGAGACCCAATGATCTTGGCTTCAGTGTCCTACGCAAGACAAACTGTGGTCAAAGTTAGCACTGCACAGGGACTTCGGTCACTTCCTGTGCTAAACCTGTAGAATCTAGCATAGAATTAAAGAAAATCTTAAAATGTGAATATGCATCTTTTTGACACTAATCTAACCATTTTGGGATAATACTTCATACCTGCACTGTGTTCTAGAATGTGCCACCTTCCCTCCCCTGCAGCGGGGCCTCTGCCCAGGCACGCCCCAGGGGGAGCCCCTGCAGAGGGGGCCCCGATCCCAGGTGGCCCCTGCCAAAGCTGAATGAAATGGCCTGGCATTAGCCAGAATAAAAATTCTGAAGTCGACAGCCCCTGCCCAGGCATGCCCTAGGGGTAGCCCCTGCAGCGGAGGCCCAGCTGCTGGGTGGACTCTGCCTAAGCTGAATGAAATGTCCTGGCGTTAGCAAAAATAGAAATCCCTGAAGTTGGCGGCCCCTGCTGCCTCCCCTCCTTTGCAGTGGGGCCCCTGCCCAGGCACACCCCAGGGGTAGCCCCTGTAGTGGGAACCCCACTGCTGGGTGGCCCCTGCCTAAGCTGAAAGAAATGGCCTAGCATTAGCCTGAATAAAAATCTCTGAATTCGGCAGCTCCTGCCGCCTCCCCTCCGCAGCAGCAGGGGCCCGACTACTGGGTTGCCCCTGCCTAAGCTGAATGAAATGGCCTGGTGTTAACTGGAATAAAAATCTCTAAAGTCGGCAGCCCCTGCCACCTCCCCTCCCCTGCAGCAGGAATGAATACTTCCTCATCCATTTCTATACCAGAATCCTACCCATTCATGTAGCCAGATTCCATCTGCATGAGGTTACATTGCAAGTGAAAAGTCACCTTTGGCTGGGCTGTATCACTGAAAGTACAATCATTAAGGAGCTTAAAAATTTCCCTGCTATAGGAAGTAGTGCAGCCTTGGAGCTCCAGGAGCTCATGGAAAAGAGGGTCATGGGGCAATTATAAATAACATAAATAAATCCTCCCCATCTACACAAAAAAAGAAGTTTCACCTCCCTATTTCAACAAAGTGTTTGTCATTCCACGATATTTCCAGAAGACTTAATACCTTTACTTATTCTCATCACAACATTCATGATAAATCTCTTGTAAGCGAATCAATCATAACTCCTCTGTTGATTTCATGAACTCTGCTATACTGTACAGCAAAAATTACTTTTCAAACTTCTCATTTTCATTTACATAAGCATATCCTATATCAAAACATTATTTCCAATGTAATGCATTAAAGGATGAAGATAATCATGACGCTAATTAAAGTGTACAGTGCCCATACATTCCACATAAAAGCATACTTTCTTTGGTTTTTCTGTTATTTACAACAGTTTTCTCAACTACATGAAGTTTCCAATCCTCTCCACAATTCTTCTTGTCAGCAAGTTCAAGTCAATTCAAGTCATTCCACATCATCAAGCACCAAGTTCAACTCATTATTATTCCATTTATGCAGCAAAAATACCCTATGTTCCTTTATAAATCTTTTGCCTTCCTACAATGATTCAAGCCACAGAACTGAAACTTTGTACGAAGACAGTCAACAGCAACATCAACAAATACTACACATTCACAAATGCTTGTATTTTTTAGTTATGATGATCATGCAAGTGTTCCAGTCACTCACCTAAACAAAGATATCTATTAAAAAAAAAGTATTTTATTCAATATACTATTTAACCTAATCACTCTTCACATAAAAGGTAAAGCAGAGATAGATGTACTGCAATGACATTGTATTAAAAGCAAATATGAATAGCTGTACACATTACATATACATAAAATTGAACATAGACTCTGGATGTAAAAAAATTTAACATAAAACCAACAGCAAAACAGGTACAGAGAGAGTTGGGCCAATCACACTTCTTCACATCCTCAGCAGCTGTCTAACAATCTATTCATACATTTGTATAAAAGTTCTAACAACAAAAAGGTCATTTTTTTCTCTGTAACATACATTATAAAACTGTAATATAGATCTGTATCAATAATAAAACTTAATATTTCAATCCACTCTCAAAGTATATGTTTAAGAGATGTTTCCAATAACTGTTTTAAAGTTGATGCTAAAAATCTATTAAGTACAAGTCAACTTGGGTCTATTATACATCAGTACCTCAATCCTCTAAAATCCAGTTAATGAAAATTTTAATCATAAAGAATGTCTCAGGAAAGGCTGTGGGATTATGAGAATTTTCAGTTGGGAATGTGGAAAGAGGGGATATGGGAATCAAATGTGCTTATTCAATGTGGCAACAAAAGAGTGGCAAGGAAAAAAGCAAAAAACAAAAAGGATATGTCAAAATTACTATATAAAAATGTACAAAGCAAAGGAATGGGTATAATTGACTACATACAAACCCACCTAAAGAGCAAGGATGTGAAAAGAATGACCAAAAAAATGTACTAATACATTACATAGGAATGGGTATACTATGCTTACAAATCCATTTAAACCTTTGGTGTCATCCAACATCCACTGATAAATATTAGTTAAAATAGTAAACAAACATGTAAAATCAATTTCTTGTATACTAATGTTCTGATGAACTTAATTCTACATAATGAGGAGTTAGCATAATAACAAACTATTACTTTCAGTTTCAAGACTTACTCTATTACTTGAATAAAAAAAAACCTACACCAATAATAAATCCTGAATGAGCCTTCATTATCATAAGGGTCAAAAAATCTGGTATCAAAAGCATGGGAAGTAAGGTACATAGCCCATTAAACAACTTTTGCAGTAATTCATCTTAGTGATGCATGTACTTCACTAAATACGAATCGGAAAAATCACATATAGCTAAATAATACACTCGGGACTATATTCACAAGATACACTTCAATCCATCAGTACTCTGATGGACTGCCAATCACAATATCCAAATGTTGTTATACTTATTCCAAGTTTAAGGTTTTTCTGCAAAATGAAAAATCTACAGTGAGTATCTACCAATGTAGGTAACATCAGTGTGGACTTTACTGATTTTCATGTGAAGCATATGCTTGTTTCTTGAAAAATCCTTAACTCTCCTCAATTACAGTAACCAATAAAACAATTGTTTCTTGAGAGATCCTTCACTCTCATCAGTCACAGTTGCCAGTAAAACAAATCTTGATGGTAGAAAAAGCCTCCATACCTAAACTTCAAACATTCCAGAATTTCTCCATGCACTAAGGGCCATACTAACAGAGACTAAAGCCTGTTTCCTTTATTTTTAATGTTATAAACTTCAAAAAATCATTCAAACACGCTGTGTTTTCATAACTGACAGGAGAAAAATTTGTGTTCAGTGAAAAAAGAGCTATACGAAGGGCATGAACTGATGAAACATAAAGCAAACAGTAGGCATCAAGCATCTTACATTTATTTCAATTTTTTTCCTTCTGAAAAGGACATGATGCTGAACATTAGAGGAAAAGGACTAAAACACAAAAGGACTGGCTCCAGCTTACTAGGTCATGCAGACAAACTTACCTGGAGATATGGGAATGAAAAAAATAGAGTTCATCACAATGTTCAGGTGAGAGCAACAGACTCAAAATTTGGTCAGTAAAAACAAAAACAAAAAAGGAAAGAATTTCACATGAGCCATGACACATACAGCATGAAGATGACTGTAGCTATATGAATTAATAAATCATTATAGTGTTGACAATTTACATAAATATGGCTCAAATTCATAAACGGTGAAAATGAGAGGTTAAGAGGTACATATACATCTCATATGTGGTGATGATACCATCTTATCATAAGGTCAAGAGGCAAAAATCTTGCCTACTTATCCTGCTCTTAATAAAGTAACTAATCTTTTTTAATAAGGTTTAAAAGCAAAATTACAAGCATCTTTTTCATCTAATAAATAATTCAATATGCACTCTTTCAAAACTTACAGAAATAATACCATCCCACTTAGTTCTCATACACTGTACAAAATTGCTCTCATTCCTCATAACCTCAGAATATCTCAAAGATTACTTTCTTACAGCATTAGTATATTTTAATATTCCATATTATTTCCCAATGTTCATTCTAAATTTCCATAACATACTCAAAAGATTATGTTGCTTCATCATAACCAATGATTTCAGCAAAGAGTCCTGAATTATCTATGCAAAACCAAATAATCAATAAAAGACATTTCATTCCTATGTCACTTATTAATATTAATAAATGTAATAAATTTAAACTATCAAGATCAATCAAGATCAGAGAATCAAATTGGTCTGCTGTATCTATTTGGGAGGCCTTTTCCTTACATGTGCAAACAAATAATAAATAATCCCTATCCACACTAGTAAAAGCACTCTTACTTGCCCATATAATTGCTCTGATTATGCACATATATTCCAAAACCCTTTCTTTTCTAGTTACCTCTGATACACAATATATCAAATGTAACCGACAGACCTTCCATGGCAGTCCCCCTAAATGTCAATCTCCACTTAAATACATGTTCACCTTCTTTCTCAACATATGACAATAATTTTTCCTGCATAAGTGAGATAACACCAGGAACAGAATAAGAAAAGACCTCATTCATGCACCCATTCTCTAGCAGTCATGTGTGTGTGTGTGAATCAAGCTGCAAGTGTCAGAAGTAGAGGGAACAAGGAAAACAAGGAGACCAAACTGGAGATAGAAGGATGGAATGAAAAAGATTTTGACCAATTGGGGCCTGAACATGCAGTGGGGTAAAAGGTAGGCATGGGATAGAATGAATTGGAACAATATGGTATATTGTGGTCAACATGCTATCAATGGGCTGAACCAGGGTATGTGAAGCTTTTGGAGAAAACCATGGAAAGGTCTAAGGGGTCTAGTTACGGACAGTGAGCTGTGGTTTCAGTATACTATCAATGAGAGCTAGAGAATGGACATGAGCAGAAGTGGCCTTTCTTCATCTGTTCCTGGTGCTTCGTCACTAACACAGGGAAACAACGATCAAGTATGGAAAAATATACATATATGTTTATAACAACTAGAGGACTATTTCTATGAAAGAGTCTTAGTGTTACCCTGGTGATCTTTCTAAAGGTTTCTACAACCAATGGCTGTGCTTCTTCCAGTAGCATGGAAAGTGGACTCCTTTATAGAGAGTTGTTCCTTGTTGAGACTGTCCTACCAATGATACATCTTCATCTTTTCTTTCACAGTATAACCTTTTGCCTTTCCTTCCTGCCCCAGAAGTCCTTTCTATCCTAACAAGGTTCTTGCAACACTCAGAAAGCTGGCAATGTCCCATTTTCCATTTGAATATCCATCAAGGCATGTAGGAATTAGATCCATTTATTGTAAAAAATGTTGTTAAAAGCTTTCTCAATTTAATTCAAGCAGTATGTTAATCTTGTGTCAGCTCTTTTCATGTGAAGTCAGGTCAAGAATCAGATAAAGGGAGGGTCCTGGTGAAACCTGGACCAACCTTGTTTCTCACTGTCTACTGTCAACCTTTTTCCTTCTTCTCTGTATATATGCCTTGCTTGATTCATCTTTGATCCTCTCATTCTGTAACTATCCTCTGAAGATTTGCTAATACACGAGAGTGCTCAGGATCTCATGTTTCCTTTTCCATGTAGTTTTTTCAGCATATATATATATATATATATATATT